>PVIJ01003145.1:107266-141730 GCA_004024925.1 Scalopus aquaticus
GTCTTGGTTTCAGACAATAGGTATGGAGACAGCAGCCTCCACCCTAGGCCTAGGGCAAAGGTTGAAGATTATGTCCTTTACCTTGCCGGAATTTACCTCAGATAAGAGACATTTTTCTAAAGTTCCTTGATTCCCCTCAAACTATGTAACTGATTATGTATCTGAATATCTGTAATCACCCTGCCATTGTCAGTAGTTACTTCTTCTTATGCTTTAAAAACCCTGTTCTCCAATAATAAAGTGGAACGGCCTGATCACACTCTCTGGTGTGTGCTGTCTCTCGCTCCCCACCCCCTTCTCCCCACTGAACCCGCTGCCACCACCGACGATTTCCCCACCACCGACGCTTTCCCCACCACCCCCGGGAACCCAACCTCGGTGGGAGCCGGCCTCTGACAGTTTTCCCCTTCTTTTGCTACCAATTTGATTGCTTATTCTAATGTGGATTCTGCCCAATCAATTCATACTGTGGTTACATGCATCTGACTTGCTGTGTGTGAGACCTTCCCATTTCGCAGAAGTTAGCACTGTAGATATTCTGAACCTGAAATAGCAATGCTATATAATGAGGGAGCAGATGACACATTATGTATCTATTCCTACATTCCTATTTTCCAAAGCTTTTGGATTTTTTCCCTCGCCATTATGTTGGAGAATTTGATATTTCAGCCTTACTGAATGTTGGCAAAACATTAAGCCCAAATTTCATAGTCAAACAAACTATTATTGCAGTTTTAACATATTAAGTGTAGCACCTTTGAGAAGTATAGAGTTATCAACAAATTGGCCCCATCCAATGTTATATTCTATCCTCTTTAAAAATACATACCTAGGGCCTCCCTGGTGGTGCAGCGGGTTAAGTACAGCCCTATGAAGCTATCCAGAGCCATTGCAGCACGAGTTCCATCCCCTGCCAGAGGGGTTTCCACATGGCGCAGCAATGTACTTCAGTAAATCTGCCTGTTCTGCTCCCCAAACTGTCTCTGATGAATTATCTCACCACTCCACACCTCTGCCCTATACCCGCGCTTGTATGTATAAATAAATAAATCTTAAAAAAAAATAAATTTACATACCTAGAATTCATTCCCACTCATATTCCACAGACTGCCTTAATGTAAATCAGCAATTTCTAAGGCCCTTTATTCTAGTAATACCATCTCCTCCTTTCTTATTTCCTTAGCTATAGTCATGGTAATTGCTTTCTGCAGTTATTAATCTTTGGGTTATTTCATAATGTTCCTTTTGTTATTGCAGTTTTTCATCATCTCTTAAGCAACTTATTGTACAGAATTCCCTCTATTTGACATACCTTTTATTTATGTTTACCTAACAATTGCAAACTAATCAAGTTGCATATGAATATAATCCAAATTTTAAAAAATGAATATAATTTTTAATATGGTCAAATAGTTTTGAAACTGACACTATTTTTAATGCTTACCTCTAAAGTTTTGTTTAGATATGTAAATTAATCCATAAAATAGCTTAACAGTGGAAATGAAAATAGGTATCATCCAGCTCAACCTTACATTAAGTTTAACAAGTCCTGTATAATTCTGATGCGAGAGATTCATCTTCAGTTACTAGAAAGGTCACAATATTATTTTTATTAGTATTATTATTGTTTGCTTATTTACATTTCTATGAAATTTTTAGTGATTACTTCTTATTCTACCCTTTGGATTTGAATAGATGAAGCTTACACAATAGCTACTCTTTAAATTGTGAACACAGCTAGCATTTCAAACTTTAATCTACTTCCTGTTGTAGTTCTCAATATTTCAAATTGCTTTAATGGAAACAGTTCTGCTTACTTTTTTTTTAACTGACTCCACTAACAAATAAATTTATATTAAATAAGACAAATTTCTGACTGATCACCACTCTACCTCCTCTGCCAACCTCTTGAGGAATATTTATTCAGTTATTGTTTTTCTTTTGGATAATGAAAATTTCTGGAAATAGATATAATAATGTGATGGTTCACAATGTATGTGTGTACTAATTGTCAGAAGCTCAGCTGAGCTGGAGAGAGCTAGGTGCTAAGTGTCAGAGTTAGGGATGAAAAGATGGACAAGATGTACTCCTTCCCCTAGATAATCCTTCATGAGTACAAAACTTCATAAGTAAAATATAAACAAGTCATAATAGGAAAGTAATGATCTTTATAATTCTTAAATATGAGTTTGATAGTCTTCTTCATAAAATTACTTAATGTCTTTACACGGTCTAAGATAAAATCCAGTTTCCTTCAGTGGTAAAAAGAGGTCTCATGTCCTACCGTATTGTAGTCTCATCTCTTTGGAGTCACACTCGGTGCTGGAACTTCTAGAAGGCCCTATAGTCCGTGGCGTTCTGGCCTGTACACCTCCTCACTCTACAGACTTTCTGGCAGACTCACCCAATTTTCTTTACTTGGCCATCCATCAGTTCTCAGCTCAATATCTGTTAATTACACAGATTCTTCTTGCTTCCTTGCATAAATTAAGGGAATTCCTTTAGGCTCACAAGGAACTCTCTTATAACTCACTAACGTAGATTTTAATTATAGGCTTAGTGCCTATTTTCCCAAGTAAAGGGCAAGCTCCCTGACAGCTTACTACATGTTTTACATGACAAATATGGACTGTACCTGCCATGTATGTTGTGTGCATGAATGAACATTTATTTAGATTAGATGTGACCACAGCTTTGACTAATAGGTGAAAATTATATTAATAAGATAATTTAGGACAGAGGAGCTAAATTTGCTTGAAAAAGTAAAGGCTTTAACATGAAAAGTAGCATTTAAATTAGAACTAGAATAAGGAAATGAATTCTAGGTGAAGTAATTTTCTCCCTAAAACAGTACCATATGAATATGTAGAAAATAAAAACACAGCCTTCCCTTTGAGAACCAATGAATTAGTAGTGTTTTTACTAACAAACATTTTTAATATTGCATTCATTGTGATCTTTATGGCTTTATAGATTTTCTAAAATATTTCCATGCCTGTTCTTTTCTGATTTTTTTAAATCTCTACCTTCGCTCTGAAATCTAGAATATTATCTTATTTTGTGGTTGTTAATGACTTTCAAATAAATTATTTTTTTTTTCTTAACACTTCTCATTGATTCCAAAGAGACGCTAGTAGTTCTGATCCCTCTTTTTATTTGTTCTCCACAAGGTCAGTATTGGCATTTTGGCTAGGTGATTCATCTGTGGTGTGAGTGACTTTCCTGGGGCCTGGAAAACAGTTTGCATTCCCAGCCTTTGGGCACCTTTGGCCATTCACACTTTGCAATCCTCTGGATAGCCTCCAAAACCCTGGTGTTTCCAAATAATCTCAGCCACCTCCCACCCCAGAGAAGAATGTTTACTCTGACTTGAGTACCATTTACCTACTAAATGAAGCCAAACAAATAATTTGATGTGATTTTAAAAGTAATATATTCATTTAGTTGAAAATTTTAATTATAATTATTTGTTTATGGTACACATTTTTAATAGTGCTAGAAATTAATGTTAAGCATACTCATCTGACCAGTTCACTTACTAAAGATGCTTGAATTATTAGCACCAGATCTCATTGAAGTGTGTCCATCCTTGACAAACAGTGTTACCTACCTGAACCCAGATGCTATCACTTACTGCTCAGAATGCCAAACTGAACTCTGAGAACATTTCCACAAAGGCAGTTTTTAATTTACAAAGGGCATCACTGTGAGGGAATGGGACAGTTAGCACTCAGAGAACTGTCTCCTGAGTGATGAGTGAGGGATGATTATTTTGGAAAGAGTGTGGGTGGAGGGGAGCTCAGGGCATAATGCACTTAGCCTTGGGGTGATTGAGGACTTCCCTGGGATGGTTGCTCACTTTTGCATTATCAGTTTAAAGTGGTCTGCAGATGTTTGTCAGGTGCTGTTATCAGCATCCTCAAAAAGAACAGGACTATCGCCCCAAGCATGAAGCAACCCATTGTCCCGGCCTGACTAATGCGACCCAGCCCACTAAAGTAACTGCTTAAAGGTTAAGGCGGAGGTGGTGATGGGTCTCAAGCCCCAGGACAGAGTCACTCCCTTTACATTTATTTACAAAATAATTTAAAATTCAAATTAATCCATCATCAGTTTTTAATGAGAAGTTTTACTGCTCATCAGGGTGATATAGATGGGCAAATTTAAGTAAGCACTTACCTAATGCTATATCCTTTAAACCTAACGATTTTAGAATTAATCTTATGTTAGTATGTATAATGCATAAGTTGTGTAAGTTCACTGGAATATTGCGAGCACTCTCCTGTTAATATTGTAGATTGTTTTTATATATGCTGAAAGTGTTTTTAATGCCCATACTTTCTTTTGAGAACTATCCTATATATCTCCTTATTTTTCTATCTTCTATATTAAGTCTAAAATTTATACTCCCATGTATTTTATAAAACTGTTTCATCTCTGCATTTTTTTTTCTCCTCAAATTTCACCTGAAGGTCTTTTTGAACAGTAGAGTTTATCTTGCCAATCGATCTATAACTTAAGGTTTTTTATGAAAAGTACTCTCTTCTTATCCAGTAACTCATTGCTCTGGTATCATAACAACAACAATCCAAACAAAATCCTCTTTGAGACAATGTGGCAAGTCATTTCCTGTCTCATCCTTCTTTTTCAAAATCATGACCATAAATTTCTCTCAATACTATCAAACTCTTTCTAAAAGTTCAAAACATAGAAAAAAAAAACAGGTTTACAAAGCACCAAATTAATATACACTGGCATGTCATGGATATTTTGTGGTGTTATTGGCCTTAGAAAATAATCATATTGATAAATGCATTGCTATAGGCCTATTATATCATGTAGTTTTATATAAAATACTTACATAAATGTAGGATGTAGTAGGAACATACCTGAAGTTTATCTCTTATTTTCAACATTTTATGACATCTATATTTTTCTTCTAAAGAGTAATGCAGAGTTTCTGCAAAATATGGAATGAAGTTATTAAAAAATAGATAATCTTTTTTATTTTCCTTGTCAAGGGATAAGAACCATCTACTATCTCTCTGGTCCTTAATCAGCTGTCTTGATAATGAAAGAGGAGGGTGATGCTGGCTCCTTAGGGAAAAGTAAATGATTTTTAGGAAGGGTAACTGAAAAATAAGGTAACTTAAAAAATTAATGAGAGGTATGATGGTGGCCAGTTTTGTCAAAGTGATTTTTATTTCTGGACTCTGCCCTGTGGTAAAATCCACACTTCTTCCATATGTGATAAAACTGCCAGGGAGGTTAGTTATTTATGACAATTGAGTCCCTTTTTGAAGAAATGTCTTTAGGCAACGAAATCACCTTCCTGCATTTATTGCTATTGAAGTACCTACAGTATAAAATAATCAATATACTACAGTGGCATATTTTTTGGTGGCATGTCTTGAACTCCTACATACATATTTTGGGGTCACATATAATGCTACCCTTCAGAGTAACATGGAGAGTATTATAACCATTTTGGTCTGCTACCCTACTATTTTCTGTTTCAGCCATTTTTTTCTTGTTTCTGCTTATCTTGCAAGAACAGAAGGGGTTGACTATAAAATTAGTGAAGCAATGGAACAAAAATCCAAACTCAGCAAAAAATGGGGAAAAAACAGATTTTTCAGAATTTTGGCAAATTATGTTTCAGAGTGCAGGTCCAGAAGAGTATTCACTGTCCCCAAGTTGACATCTTGACTGCTTGGAATTAAAATTGTCTTAGAAAAAGGAACCAAAGTGTCCTACTCATTGTTTAACAAATAGCAGTTAGAAGTGAACAGTGCTCAATCTTGTGCATTTCTGAACACAAATTTGAGTTACAACATGACCAAATAAAAAGTAACCAGACTCTACCAACTTCAATTTTATTATACTTTCTTTGCTCCCCAGTGCCTTAAATATTGCTCAAAGCCCCAGCCTCAAGGATCCAGAGTTGAGCCTTGCCTATAGTGACAGGTGAATTCAGAGTAAACTATTTCTTTTCTTAAATGCTGATGACATGGTTACTGGCTTTCTCTGTTTTTGGACAGCATGCCATGTTGGGCCACACGTGACACCAGTATGGGAAACGTGTTTTAGATTCAGATTTAGAGTAAAAAAATAGCAAAATGTCTTTCATTTGTAAGTTTAATATTTAATATTATTTATAAGAAAGTTCATTGGCAAAACCTAGAAAAATAATTATAAATTTCATTTAAAATGTCATTTATACTGTTTTTTAATTAATGACTTGTAAAACCTTTATGTCCTGTGGAATGCAATTTAGAATTTTCTCTTCTTTCATTTTTAAGTTTAATTTTATTTATTATACATATATATTTACTAAGGGAACAATGATTTACAGTACTGTAGGGGAAAATTTACACTTTTCATAATCAAATTTAAATGTAATGTTGGCAAGAGGCTAATTGGCATTTACTTATGACATGTATGAAAAAATATTTACAAACAGCGCAAGTAAGAAACACATTAGAGTGAATTAAAAAGTCATTCATATTTATATACATATATGTATTACAAATGGTGTATATATGTATATTATACATCTATAAGATATGTAATGGACACACATCACATATATTACACATATTTCTCTCCCACATACATGTATGTTTGCGTACACACATTACATGCATACGTGCATGTGGGAAAGAAGCATGTGAAATTGCAAATAATATAGCTTGAATAATATGTTTTATTCTAAAGATATATTTATATCTAAAGATAAGCAGGGCAGTTTTTCATGCAGTAGCTTCTTAATATTATTTCCTCTGAAAAATGACTTTTAAGAGGGCCCTGAAAATAATCCTAAGAGTGCCCTATAAACCACTTACATTATGTTGTAGTAACCAGAATGCGTATTTGTGAAAATTTAATGCAGTTAATGAAGCATTGTATTAGATACTACCTATAAAGATACCAACCATGTGTAAAAATATAAAATGAAAATACTATAATTTAATAGACTATACAAAAATGTGTCTTATCATTGCACTTACCCTGTTTCCCATGGAAGCATGAATTATAAACCTACCTAGTGCTCTCACTCATTTTAAGTATACATGTCATTTTAAGTATACATGTCATGTTTTATAAGAAATTTTATGCAAGCTCCCATTTTGGCAGAGTATGTGGGCTTTTTCTAGAGATGCATATTGAAAAGAAATGCTATAAAATATATTACTTTCTAACATATCTGCTTCTCCCATCAAAATATATACAGCAAATGCATAATTACTACCCAAGTAGTAAATATTCTCTAATTTTTGTCTTGAAAGTCACTGTACCATTTTGCCTGATCAGAAATTCTTCTGAAAGCAGCGGTCAGAAGCAACATTGTTTTTCCTACTCATTTTATTGTTGTTTTTTTTTCCTTTTTTGGCCCACATGAAAACCACTCTCACTAATTTTCAACAAATTCAATGCTTTCAAACAATAACTCTTATGTATCTTTATTAGTATGCAAACCTCATTCATTATCATTGGACTTATTTTAAAACTGGCTTATATTTTCCTTTTTAAGCTTTCTCTTATCACCTTCTTAGTAAGTAACAATCATAAAAAATAATCTAAAATCAACTCTGAATTATTTCATTCTTATTCTGTATGTTTTTGATGGGCATACTTATCACCTCTAAAGGTTAACTCTATAAATTTCATAATCATATTAGAAAATAAAAAAGATATTCAAAATCTTTTAATCCAGAAAACTATGTTTTATTTTATGGAAGCAAATCTTTCTTAGCTAAAAAACATTTATTAATAATATAGGACTGTTATTTTCTTACTTTTGAATTTGTGAAAGTAATCATTTTAACTTTGAAAACTGTTGTTCCAATTCTTATTAAGAGAAATAATTTTATAATAGCCAAATTACAAATTCTGAAAATAAAATATTAGAGAATATATGTCACTGCTCTGTAATTAAATGATATTAGTATAAGCTCTAATTTGGAAATAACAGTTAATGTATTTTTGTTTTATGTATTTTAATTTTTTGAAATAACAACTTTAAGCATTCTTTAATAATCTAGTCTGGAAAGTATGGCATTTGGTTACCTTTGTCTTTTTGGAGCCTGTATATTTATCTCCTTGCATTGACTCATCTCATGATAGCTACTTTTCATTTTTTATTTTTTGGAATAAATGCCACCATCCTAGAAAATACTTTATGACTGACCTTCCTCCATAGTTATTATTTCTGAGAACACTATTCATTTCACTTGAAGTTACTACAAATTACGTGCACACCTATAGTTCTGCTTTACACATTTGAATGTGGACATACGCACAGTTACCATCTTCATAGTCACCATCACCAGCCTCTGAGAGCCTAGATTCATGCCATTGAAATGCATTCAGAGGTACTCCATATCACTGGCACTTCCCAGCACATGAATAATATCCATTTATACATTTACCTAATAAAAACGTTTGTCCAAGTCTTACTCTACACAAAGAACTGACTTGACTGAGCAGTTGAACATATATGGGATGGAAATTCAAAGAGAGAAAAGAGTGATCTAGAGCGGTAAACTGAATTCCAGTCATGACAAGTCCCATAAATCAAGTGACATGTCACATAGGATGGGACCAGGCATGTGTGAGGGATAAGGAGGTTTGCTGTATTTCTTTAGTATTATGAAAAAAAAAGCAGCTTTCTGGATTTTCTGTAACTCTCTGATATATAATGAAGGCCATTTCTGCAAGGTGCTTCATGATGTAGTTCGTAGCATTTTCACACACTAGTCTACATAATTTTCACAAACATAGCCCAGTCATTTCCATCTTTAACATTTCTATTGCATTGAGGCATAAGCATGCTTATGATTAAAGATACCTTTAGCTTTTAAGGGCTATAAGCCTCTGAAAGAACCTTCTCATTTGTCAACTTCTACTGTTCATTACAGGGATAGTACAGGCATCAGAAACCACATCTCCTGAACATCAATATCTTGTTCCTTCCATTACGCCATGATATCATTCTCAATATCTGGGTAATATGTGACAGAGATCTGTAGCTACCTAATGTGTGTGTGTGTGTGTGTGTGTGTGTGTGTGTGTGTGTGTGTGTGTGTAAAACAAGAAGAAAATAGTAGATGGGGAATTTGAAATAGCCTTTAATGTTTACTACAATTATTATTTTAGATAGTAATAACAGCAAGTAACTGTTAAAATATAGAATTTATTAACATCTATCCTGAGGCATATACAATTGTCTTTGGAAAATAACAGACCTCTAATTCATTTGCCACAATATTTGTCAATTGGGTTACATGAAAAGCCCACATTTGAAATA
The DNA here is from genome assembly GCA_004024925.1 of Scalopus aquaticus. NCBI lineage: Eukaryota > Metazoa > Chordata > Mammalia > Eulipotyphla > Talpidae > Scalopus > Scalopus aquaticus. The sequence goes on from PVIJ01003145.1 coordinate 116,577, forward strand.
ATTCTACAGCAGAATGATTTAATGCAGCAATAAGATCTATGATTTATTTTCTGTAAACATACTTGCCACCTAAAATTTTCCACACAGTAAAAGTACAGCAGAGTAGCTCAAAATCTTGCTTGTCATGAACTGATATCAAATAATATTAGTTAGATTTGACATGTTCAGCTTCGTTGTGAAAGCAAAAAAAGATGCTTTTTAGCTTTAGTGTGATTTGTTTCCAATACCGACTTATTTTATTTCATTTTTATATAATGGTACTCATTCTTTTTTTATATAATTCATTTTGGTAGTAATGTTTTTTTTATCAAATAGTTAATGTTGAAATGGAAGCTCCAATAGGCATGTGGTTATCTACTATACAAAATATAAAATTACATTTTGAACAGATTAAATTTGTAGGTACACAGAATACTGAGTAATTTAAGTGACTTTTCTGTGAACGAATAAACTAAGAACACAGCCCATAAAAACACACCTGAGCTTTTTGAGGGAAATATGCAGTTCTAACAATGAAGGTAAAGAAGCTGGAATCATGATGGACTTTCTTAATTGGTTAGTATAGAACTTTCTCTCAGTTTTGTGGCCTTCATTTGGTATTGCTTCTTAATAATCATGTAGAGACCCCTTTGAAAATTAAATTACTGTCTCTTTAATCATTTACTAAAGTCTTTTTAACCCAAATATTTACATATATAAAATAAATTTGCAATAATTTAAAAAATAAAATTTAAAATCAATGGTCCTTAGATATAAAAATATAAAAATGTTGCCATGTGGGGCAGTAGTGTTGGGAGTGGCGTGAGACTGAGGAAAGACCTCAAAGTCCAAGTAGAGAGAGAGAAAGACCTAGAGGGACTTGTACCTCTGGAGATGCAGTACCTATATCCTGTGTCATTCTCACACTTACAGGGTATGAGATTCAGGGGAGCTGGGCAAGTATGTGAAGGAGTGTGCCTGGTGGGGATGTGCATTGGGGATGTATAATAGCCTGCATGTGGTGGGGATCTGTGTTGGGGATATATGGTTGTCTAGCACAAGCTGGGGATTAGTGAGTAGGAGCTGTTGTCTGGGGGACTTCATTATTGATCAAAATATCCTACCTCTAGTTTCTGTTTACACTTAACTTTCTGACAAGGTAGTCTAGCTGGTTATGCTAATATTCCATAATGTCTGCCTGCTGTTTTCAGCAGATATCCTCAGACCAAGATTTTGTCCTGGTGAGAGGCCCCCTACCTAGCTCTACATTTCAACTTGACCAGTAGGAACTTTGGGCACCAAGACAAATTCCAAGAACAAAGAAGGCTGGGGAATCTACATCACAGTACTATGTGTTATTAAAATAACATTGTGTTATAATATTACATAAATTTCAGGTGTACTCACTATAAATCAACATATGTATATGCTGTATTAAATTCACCGTAAAAGTCCAATTCTATCCTTCCCGATACAATTGACCTCTTTTTGAAATTGACCATCCCTTCCCAACCTTCCCCCCAAATTGGTCATGTGTGTCTTCACTCATGTGTGGTACACAAAGCAGCTAAACAAATGAGCAAAATTAAACAATATTTTATATTTAATATAAGCATTGTCAATTGTAAGGCACACCATTATTTTTTTGTATCACAATGAGTGTAATTATAAGACACAGTGATTATTACAGGGATCTCAATTTCACAGATGTTAAAAAATGTGAAAAAGCTGTGTTTTAAGATCAATGAGACAGGGTAGTTATAAATTTAACTACAATAAACAAAAACAAGAGAAAACTAACTTCTTTAGACTCATCTGAAATTATAAGGAGTTTGTAATGCCTAAAACAAGTCCGTTGTAAGTGCATTACACAGCAGCAAAAAAGACATGATCTGTTTAGCTTGGTTCTCCATAAGGAACAAACCATTAGCAATGGGATGCATTTCATATTCTTTACATTATTAAACTTTTAAGGGCGGAGGTAATGTCCCTTCGATAGTCACATCAACCTTACCCTGAATCTCACAAAGCCTTTATTATTGCACAGTAAGGAGGAAAGGATTTATTATCATACATAAATATGACAAAAGAAATTGCATAGCAGCTGTCAATAGTACTAAAAAGCTTCAGAAAAAATAATGTAAACTCTACTATTTCTGTATTTGTCAGGTTAGATTATGCTTCTCACCAAAAGTTCAGTATCTTAGTCCATTGAAACTTAAATTCTTGCTCATGTAAAGACTATGAAATTTTTGAGATTTTCCAAGGTAACTCTTCTTAGTATAATATGATTAAAAGTTCAGTTTCCCTCCAGTTCTTAATGCTACAATTTTAATCTGCGGCCTCTGGGGTGCAAACAGAAAGGGCAGAGGGGGAACCCACTGGCACGTCTATAACATCCATTTACTTCGGTTAGTTATTTTCAGTAAAATACAAAAGACCACTTAACAATAATACACATCATGTAAGTGCACATAAAATATTTATCAAGAAAAAAAATTCTAGAGCATAAAACAAGTCTTAAAATAAAAAAAAATGAAAACACATAATGTATCATCTCCAGCTAGAGTGATTTCAAGCTCAAAATCAGTGACAAAAGTATCTGAAAATTTCAAAAATGCTTAGAAATAAAAAGACATAGTCTACCAAATACTTCCTTATAATACTGTGCATCAATAAATTCATGAGGCAAACTAGAAAATATTTTGAATTGAGTGAAAATGAAAACAGAATTCTGTCACTCAGAATCTAGACAAGCATGGAAACATAGTATGTTGGCTACAACTAAAGCAATGAATGCTTGAGAGAAATATATAGCATTGATGCTTGTATTAGAAAAGATGAAGGATCCTAAATCTGTTATCAGAGGTCTTTAACAAATTATAATCACAAAACCAAATTTAGCCCAAAACAAACTCAAAGAAAATTAAAGGTTGGTGTGAGGTTGGCAATGGTACACCCTGAGGCCTGCCAGAGAAGGGCTTGGTCATTGTCTATGTTCAGGCCTGAAAAATCATACCGAAGCTTTTAGCCAGGATGCAGACTCCTCATGCTTTATAAAATTTTGTGTTATTTTTGTTTTTGCCCTAATTGGAGTTGAGGTACATATAAAGACAGTGAATAACTTCTCATTATTTTGTAGACCTAAATATAATCATACACATGAAAATAATCTGTGCCTTGGGAGGAACCATAGGAAAAATTTTCAGCCTAGGTGAAATCACTTTACAATTCCTCTTAGATAACTTTCTCAACTATCATATGGCTGTGATGTATTCAGTTTTATTTGCAGTCTTAGATAAATTTTAGAAGTTTCTATTTTTTTTTTCTTTTTAAAGAACCAATTCGGTACCTCAAATGTCAGATATTTTAATGTAGGAAATTAGAAGGCCATGCATTCTTTAGAAGGAAGGCCTTAGAGCAGCCATTGACAGTCGCAGCGCCTTGTGCCAACATTGTGCCAACAGCTGGGAAGATTCTGAGTGCTCCCCGGGAAGCTGGTGGAATGGCCTGTCTGCTTTCATTCTGCACATCTGCTGCTGCTGCCTCCAAGGCATTGCTTTTGTTGCAGAAGTTGATGCAGGAAAACCAAGCAGCACTAGGAACACAGGAGATTACGCGGGTGGGCCCAGGAGAAACCAGCAGGCCCAGGAGAGCCTCACCTCTAAAGACCTGGGCCGGGAACAAAGGCAGCAGGGAGTTTTTATACAGAGCAGCTTCCGCATATCTTTTGGTGGGCTTCAGGGCAGGATGACCTCAGAGAGGGAGGAGGTCGCTTCCAGTCAGGGGTCTTATCAGTGACCTCCTGACAGGAGTGTTTATGAGCAGTGCCCCTCCCTGGTATTCCTTAGTAAGGGTCTGTTCATTCTCTGTATGGGGGCTGTGTTTGTCCTGTTTTCCCAGCTCACTTTTGCCTGATTTTCTACCTTCTATCACATACTAGGCCTCTCTCGGGACCTGGACAGGAATAGGGTGTGAGGGCTGTGACAATTTACCACAAAAACTATTCAAAAAGGAATCAACAAATGGTAAAAACAATGTAAAACAGAGTGTCATGCTTTATTGAAAAATGGGAGTTAGTAAAATAAAACTGTCCATAGTTCTATGATCTTACAGTCTTTGCTCATAGGTCGATTATCTGCCTTGGATAGATGCTCTGTCTGTGGGATTAATAAAATTTGCTTTTTGCATGGCCTGAAGAACAGGAGGTCCAGGAAAATCTTAAACAAGAGAGGAACTTAATATGTTCAGTTAATTACTACCATGAGAAAAAAACACCCAGAGCACAACATTTTAACAGATGGCTAATCAACAATGTCATCTTCCTATTTGGAGAATAATATTAGGTTTCATAAATTCCCCAATACATGGAAAATTAGTAGAGAAAATCAACCAGAAGTCAGTGCTACTTTTTAAGAGAAGAATGAGATATTTTAGATATTATTTTGAAAATATAGTACCTTATGTAAATTATTGGTTTAGAATAATATGGTTTTCAAAGACCTATTGGATTAAAAATGACATTGCTGGGGCTACCCTGGTGGCACAGTGGTTAAGCACTGCGCTGTGGAGCTGCCAGCAGCCGCGATGTGAGTTCGATACCCGGCCAGGGAGATTCCCACATGGCGCAGCAGACCTCTCTTCCCTCGCTCGCTGCTCCCCTCAGCAGTGTACTTCAGTCTATCTGCCTGTTCTGCTCCCCACTCTGGTGAACCTTCTCACCACCCCACGCCTCTGGCCTGTACCCCAGCTTGTATGCATAAATAAATAAATCTTAAAAATAGAAATGAAAAATCATATTGCTAAGTAGAATCAAAAGGAATGCAAAACAAGATACTGCATTTATTATAAACACATTTAGGTGGTCCCCATAATAAAAAAAAATAGGCTTCTTTTTCTTTTGCTGTATTATAACATCCCATGCAGAAAGTTGGTCATTGTTTTGGGGGCTTATTTTGTGGACTTTTACCTTTCATCTAATTCTTCTAAAAATCTATGCTATAGTACAGCTCTCCATTTGTCAGGCCTATCTGGGTAATGCAAGTCAATTAAATTTCAACAGAACATGTAATTACTGTTGGGAGTCCCTCTGCAAGATTTTCAATTTCTCTTTAGGGATTTAGAACTGAACAATGAATAATTTTGGCTTAATTAAAATTCAAGTATCAAATCCCGCAAGGCTCATTTTACAGAGACCTGCCAATCAGTCAATTGACAGACTTGTAAAACTATTGCTCACTCTGTGACAATCATCTCCCCTATGTTATAACCCCCCAATGAAGGACTTTTGTTTGCTGATATTTCATCCCACATATCTTGTAACTTGGCAATCTTATAGTGAAAGAAGTGACATACTATTCCAAATTAATGAGTTACGTGTAGCAAGTGCTACAGACTCAATTTGCACTTGTCTCTCTTGTATCACATAAGGCAACAATGTGGTGGTTTTCTTTCTTCTTTCAATATTAATCATACACACATACACACACACACAGAGTTTGCATCAAAGTTTGAAGAATGAGTGACCTTTTGTACTGAAACACACGATGTGTAAGAGTATTCTTATTCAATAAGTGGATGTTTATTATACCCTATATTGTAGGTAAACTATTTGCTCAAAAATTAAAGGCGAATGATGAAAACATGGTTTCTGTGTATTAACATAATAGGCCAGTAAATAAAGATTAAAAAAAATAATAACTAGGCAAGTGATATGGCAAGATAAAATTCAATAAGTAAACCTCAAGGAAACTTTAACTGATTCTGAACTGACTCTTAAGGAATGATTAGGAAGTAGCAAGTGACTTTGTCACTATGTACTTAAGATATGAGTTGTGGGGTAGGTACGTACATGGGGAGGATTAGCGACCTGAAAAATAATAGTTGGTTAAGTTTCTCTACTTTGAGGAAGCACAATGCTTTATTAGAACTGAAATATAGTTTAGTTCTTGGAGATTACCAGCTATATAGGAATCAGTTTTATGAGAAACAAAAACCACCACAAAAAAAAACATAAAATTGAAGGAAAATGAAATGAAATTTTTATTTTGGGAGGAAATGAATAAAAATTACTTAATCTGCAAATTTTACTAAGTCCTCTATAATCATAGAAAGTATGTTAGGTGTGAATTATAAAGTAACCTGAAACAAGCAGAATTTGAATACTGCCTATATGGGCAAAAAAGCATAGAGGCATGATTATTCCATTATGATTTATTAATTCTAGTTACTAATTCTAGTTACTAATGATAGCACCTAATATTTGTTGATTTTTTTGATGTGCCAAGCATGACAAAAAAAGGATTTTGCTGGATTATCTAATTTTTCTTCACAGCAAACAATTTTTTTCCTACAGTCCCCATTTTACAAGTGAAACTTCTGGGGTATAAAGTGTTTACAAATCTTTCCCAATTTACTGCAAAGCTGGAGACATGAGTCTGAGTTTTGAACTAACCTAAAACTAGTGTTTTTAGTACCTAGATATCCTATTTTTTAGTAGAATGAGAAAAACAATACCGATTCTTAAAAGTCATTATTCAATTTTTAAGAATTGTTCTACATTTTGGTGGTAGCTTGAAATCATCCACAGTGGGGCTATTTAAAACACAGAAATCTATAGCCAGCTCTCCAAATAAGTTCATTTTTGGAGAGTTGGTTGTATTACCTAAGATATAACTATAGGTGTATTACATCTGGTAGGTTAGAATCAGAGAGGAGACGAAGCAGATTGGGACCACAGTGCATGTTGTGACAACAAGTGTGTAATCCACAGTATACTGAGATCATCTGTGTTGCACTATGGTGAGTAAATTTAGAGGATGAATTATATAAATCATGTAGCCATGGGACCTTAATTTAGTATGAGAGGGCTCAACAAGTCCATGTTATGTGTGTGGTTGGTTATAGGTGGGGGATAAGAGGGAGAGAGTCTTGACTAGAGGTTAAAGAATTTGGGATAGCAATTTAAAAAATGAAGCAAATACATTGCACTAAAGTTCATCATAGTAAGGTCATGATTGGGTTATTGGGATGTCCTGAATTGAAAGTGGATTTTTTTTTTGCCCCAGGAAACAAGGAGAGGTCTTAAAGACCTGTATTCCAAGTCATTGCTAAGCAGGAGGTTTTTATTTTTTTAAGATTTATTTTATTTATTTACGCATACAAGAACTGGGGGTATAGGCCAGAGGTGCAGGAGGTGAGAGGATTCACCAGAGACAGCGTGGGGAGCAGAACAGGCAGATCTACTGAAATATGCTGCTAAGGAGAACAGCAGGCGAGACAGACAGAAAAGTTCTGCTGTGCCCTGTGGATTAGTTCCCTGGCTGGGGGATCGATCTCATGGGAAGTGGCTGGAGATAGCTTGATAGTACTGACACTCCCTGCACCACCAGGGAGACCCATAACCAGAAGGTTTTTAAAACTGGCCAGATGATCACTTCAAGTATAAGTTTTCAAAAGTTCAAAAGAAAAAAAAAAAAAAACTGGCAGAAAATCTACCAGAACATTGGTTTTGAAATCTGTTTACATTTTTTTCCTTTTTGCTGAACTTTGTGTCATAGAGAGACAGACTAAACACATTCATACAGTACCCCCCCCATCACTGTTAACCCTTTGAGGTCAGACTAACTGTACTTGTAAGAGGAGGCACCAAGGTTTTATGCGAACAGAAAAAAAATATCTACTGTTCTTAGTATAATCTATTTAGGCTCGAGTTTACAAAACTAAAATGTTAATATAATCAATTAAGTTGTTGGAAATCCAGATATATTTAGATTATAAGTTCACACTGATTATTAGAAAACTTACAGTCATTTGATTAGAGATAATTAGCTTTAGTCTATTAAGCTCTTCCATCATGAAGTTGAACATAATTTGATTGTTCAGACACAAGTATGTTTTTCCAAGCAATAATTATTGAATCTTTGTAATTAACAATTATTAAAATAAATACTCCTTTTAAAAGACTCTCGTGATCTAAGAGCTGATTACCATGGCGTTACTCATCAGATGAAGAGTTATTTAACAACTTATAATATCTCGATAACTACATCTAAATGTGCAACATAATAAAGTTCATTAGTTTTTTATTTTAAATTCATGGATTTCATGTGTATATTAAAACAGGAATAACTATAAAAATAGGTAATGTTTTATTTACTCTCCTCCATTCTAACATTTGAAAACTCTCCTTTGGGGGAAAAATAACACACACCAAATTTGAAGTGCATATTGGAATTTATCAGATGATTTTATATTCAGCATCTTGCTTGACAATTATAACTATTTTATAAAATGACAAAATAAATATCATAATAGAAACTTTACTATAGGAGAAATCAATAATTAAAAATTCTCCCTGAAAGTCATCACTTTTGAACTATAAACAAATGTCTCCTGTACATATCTAGTTCTTTTTTCCCTCATTGTCTACCATGAGGATTTGTAGCTTAGATTTGTATGCTTATAACATGCACTATTAACATTTAGATATTATAGTTTGAAGGTAGAAAACTTAGCAGAAGAAAAATTAGAATGGAGGGGATGAATAATAACAACAATGCAACTAAAAGAAAGAAAAAAATTAGATATTTCTGTTATGTTCAGATATTTCTATAATCAAACATTCCTTCGTAACTGAATTTTTTTTTCGTTTCTGAGTGATTAGAAATCCATTTAAAAATGTTTCTGTCTCTGCTTCCTTGACCAGTTTCTTTGTGAGTTTAATCATTACTAGCTTTGCTGTTGTCGTTGTGGCAGGAGTAACATTTTGTGAACCAAAAGTTGCTGAGTGACTTTTTTCTCTTTTATTGGAGCATTTCTCTAAGAACTGAGTAAATTAGAATTTACTTCACAATAATGGGTAAAATAGGTACACTTTGATCCAGGGGGAGTAGAAGATATACAGCATTATCCCCATAGGCTCTTTGAAAATGATATTTTTCATTTTAGTATTCAAACAAAGAATAATTGTAAAGGTTGCATGCTCTGCAGAGTCATTTTGTCATATTGCTAAGGCTTGCTGATTTCTTTAGGGACTGCTTCAACTGCCATGCCATTCAGGACACATTCAGCAGGAGGCTCATTTGACAGTGGTTGGGGGAAACATATTTGTCTCAGTATCAATTTCCTGTCACCTTACATGCTATCTCTATAAATTATTAAAGAAATTGTAAGAAAGGAGAATCCAGTGATTTCCAAGATGCATTATTTCCTGCGCTTTATTTGACTGCGATAGGAATAGGACTTTCTACTAAAGCCCAGATCACTGAAGCTAGTATTATTTGATCACTACTTCTTGAGCCATCTCCTTAGAAATGTCCACCAGTGTGATAGGGTTATCCCCTAGAAGTGAAACACAAAGTCCCACATTATTTTTAGTGGCTTAGAGCATCTTAGGAAGCATGAACTTTATTTTGCAACATTCATATTTTATAGAGAAGAAAAAGTGATACAGAAATTAAATGATTCTACCAAATCAGGCAATTGAGTTGCAAAGAGCTCAGAGATATCGAGACTTTTTCTCTCATTTCTGCTCCACATTGTGCTATCTGAAGGTCCTTGAACATTTAGTTGTTGCAGATTATATTGCATTTTGCTGAGAAATCATACACTCTAAGTTTTTGATAATTTTGCATCTATTAAAATTCCCTTTGTGGTTTGTTACAGGGTCTTTTAATATATATAATCATATGTGTTTTAAGATTATGTGTTACTTGCATGTGCAGGATACCCTGAAAGTCTATTAAATAGTATGTTGATTGTGCTAAATCTCCCTTGACAACTGTTTTCTTTTTCAACTAATTAGGTTCTTAGCTAATAAATTTTAAATATCTCACTTGTCAGTTTTCTATTAAAAAATAGAGCATTATAGTTTCTTTCTAAATAGTTACTTTTCATCACTAAGAGTAACTCATTTTATTGAATGTTTTACTGACTTCTTTTTTTATTAATATGACTTTGGCAATCTCTTTGTACTTTTCTGACATAAATTCTATATCCTTATGCACAATTATTTTACATACATGCATACTCTCTTTTTAAAATGTGTAAATATCTCTTTTTAAATGTCTTTTAAATATCTTAAATATATTTTAAAATATCTTTTTAAATATCTCTTCTTAAAATGTATATATAACAGGATTATTTAAGAGGTGTTTTTAATATTTACATTTATTTTAATTGCAGATAATTGCAGAATTTAATTTTTAAAGATTCACAAACACCTTTACAAATTTTTGTTCATTACACTGGTCAACAAATTTTTACAAAAGTCAGGTTACTGAAATAAAATTAGTTATTTCCTATCAATTTGTATATGTTCAACATGAATATGACAGTCAAATTCTAAATTTGGCTCTAGTTTTTTTTTGTAATATGCAATAAACTTATGTTTACATCACGAAAGGCATGCCAGTAGTAATAGGCCTATGGTTAATACCTGTAAAACATCAAATCATAGACTACTTCTTAGATTTCTTCGCTTGTCTCGTGTACAGCTGTTCAGGAGCATCTCTGGGGAGTGTCCAGTAGTCAGCCAGCATTGTAGTGGGCCATTTTCCCTGGTATCTTTATCCCATTGATGCACTGTCTTGATGAAAACATTTGCCATGTTCATCACTAACCATACCACAGTTTTCAGGGAAGAAATCCAGATGGGAATGAAGGAAGAGGATCTTTAGAGACATATTACAGCCAAGTTTCTGATACTGCATCAGCATGTCTTCTACTAGTTGCTTGTAGTTTTCTGCCCTAACATTCCCAAGAAAGTTTGTAGACGCTAGGCGAAAAACATTCCATGCTTGTTTCGTATCACCCTGCAGCAAGTTGTTGAACCGGTCATCTTTGAAGAGGTCTCGAATCTGAGGACCCACAAAAACTCCCTCTTTAATCTTTGCTTCGCTGAGATGAGGAAATTTTCCCTGCAGGTATCAGAAAGCAGGCGAGGTCCGGTCCATGGCTTTCATGAAATTCTTCATCAAACCTAGTTTGATGTGAAGGGGTGGTAGCTGGATTATGTGAGCCTCGACTAGAGCTGGGTGCTGGATATTCTTCTCTCCAACTGCTACATTTTGTCTGCAAGTTTATTCCTTCCGCAAGTAGTGCAGTTCACTTGCTCGGGTATCCCAGTCACATAAGAAACACGTGTATTTTGTATATCCCTGCTGCAGTCCCATTGAAAGGGCAACTAGCTTCAAATCACCACAGACGTGCCAGCTGTACTTGTTATACTCAATGGAATTCAGTAGCTGCTTTAAATGATCGTATGTCTCTTTCATGTGGACAGCATGCGCCGCTGGAATAGATGGAAGATGGTTTCCATTGTGCCAAAGCACAGCCTTAATACTCAGTTTCAGAGAGTCTAGAAATAGTCTCCATTCTTGGGGGTCATGAGTGATTTCTAAGGCATTCATGAGGCCCTCACTAGCGGAACACAATACCAGAGTACTTTCCTTTCTGAAAAAAGTCTCCAACTGCTGGTGGCGCTTTCAATAGATAGTAATTGTGACATCTTCTTCTAGAAGATTCCATTGTTGGAGTCTTGATCCTAGCAATTCTGCCTTGTTCGTGGATAAGTCCAAACCACGAATCAGGTCATTGAGTTCTTCCTGTGTTAGTCTGTGTGGTGTTGATGATGCACCACAGTGAAAATCTGGATCACTGCATGCTGATGGAACAGAAGGACAGGTTGGCTCACCCTTGTCCTCATCAGATGAATGAAGAGAATATTCTGCTGGAGGTTGTGGAATAGGAAGTCCCTCACGATGTGGAACTGGTCTCAATGCAAACAGAATGTTTGGGTAGGCTGTTCTTGACTTCTTTTGCTTCGGTATTCCACCGGAAAGAGGAGGAACCAAGCAGAAATAACAGTCTTCTATGTGTTTGCTTGTCTCTCTCCACACCAAGGGGACTGCAAACGGCATTGATGGTCCTTTGCCATTGAACCACTGTGAGAGCTGTGTTGTACGTGTAGCACAGCATAGATGCGGGGCCCAAGGCTTGTCTTGGTCACCAACCTTGCATCGAAGTCAAGATGATAAGCCTTCTTCACTTGAGAAGTGATACTTTTCTTCTGGTTGGCAAATGTCACTTCCTCACATAGAGCAGAAACTGTCCACACTATTAGGACATTTTTGAGGCATGACTGTTCTGTATTGTGTCTAAATGAACAAAATAATAACAGTTCTATGGAACAGTAGCTTAAACTGTCTCGCACGAAGTCTGAAATATTTTCAATGCTCAACCTTTCCAACAGGGCTTCTATAGTGCACTGCTGACGTCAGCTTACTTCAGCAGCCGCCTGGCAGTGGTATTGCATTGCATCAGAAAATGATGCAGTCAACTCTAGATGATGTGTGCATGATGGTATTATGCAATGCTATGCTATGTTACAGTCCCACTGGATAAATTTACATGATGAAACTTATAAAATGAATTATATGAAATATCTTCAAAATGAGAGCTAATAAAAAATTTTCATGGTTATATTCATGTTCAGCACACCAACATACTACAGATTAGGGCCTTTTAAGTCAGTAACAATCTCAGTGTTGACCAGTGTTATTAGTAGAATTTTAGTTTGCAGAGTTTATAGAAATTTTCAAGCATACTCCACCGCAAAAGTATAGTAAAATGAACCCCTATGTAAATGTCACCAATTTTCAAATTCAAGCATTTTTACATTTGCTCTTCACACAAGGGTTTTTTTGCTGCATTTTTTAAGAGCAACTTCTTGCGTTCATAGTGCATCACCATAAACACTCAATTCTGTATTGTAGAAAAGATAAGAATTTTTAAGCATAATTCAAATACTTTTTGTATATAATAGAATATTACTCAATCTTTAAAATGAAGGAAATTCTGTCATGAGCTCCCTGATAGACTTGATACTAATTGAGATAAGCCAGTAATAGATGGATAAATAGTTCAGATTCCCACTAAACGAAGTGTCTAATATTAATCCAATTCATAGATGCAGTGAGTTGAATGATTGTTACCAGCTGCTCAGGAAAAGGGGCCGTAAATGCTGTTCAAAGATTTAAAGTTTCAGTTACTGCAAGATGAGTAAATTCTAGAGATGTGTTGTACAACATAGTTTCTAGTTAACAATAAAGTGTGGTCTACCCCAATGTAATGCCATGTATTCAGTATATAAATGCAATGTTATTGTGCACATGTGCTCTCTCGTGCTCTCTTTCTCTCTCACACACACACACACACACACACACACACACACACACATACACACACTACTGTAGAATATATTAGCCCTATATTATTGACAAAACAATAAACATCTCATACTAATAATGGTTATCTTCAAATGACAGGAAAATACTATTGCAAAATTTTTTCATAGTCTTTCCATTTTGCTCCGATTAAGGAGACTTATTTTATGCCTTTTCTACTTGTGAGCCTTGAGGTACAAAATCAAGATAATTTTGAGGAGATGAATCAAATTCTCTAAGGTCCACTTGATGGATTTATTTAAGCAGGAAAAATTACTGTCATGAGAACAAAGAAATTCAAAAGTCTTAGGCGACTAAATTGAAAATTTATAAACCAGCCCAGGTTGATATGAGGAGGGTTTAGGGGGTGGAATTTAAAGGATATTAGAAAGTAAATAAATGTTTGGGAGAGTTTTAATCTATGTAGTATATATAATGTGAAGAAAAATTTTAGTTTTTCCTTCTGTGTTAAAACCACATTTTTGGTGTTTTGGATTCTATGGTAGAGATTTAGAATCCTTTTCAGTTACACTGTGGTCTAATGAACCTGTTGCTAATATACGTGTGATAAGAGTAGACTATAAATGACTTGACATTATCCAGCACTTTCAAACTTTCTATGGGCTAAAATGACTGTCATGGGAGCAGAAATTTAGTAAAATTAGCTCATTTGTTTCTGAACTACAAGACTGCCAGAAAGGTCAATTGAACAACTTTGGACATTTTCCCTTTAGAGGTCTCAGCAGCAGTAGAGTTATTTCAGTTTTGCAAAAATGACACATAACCATTTTCTATGTAGCATGTAGTGAGAGACTATGAAGTCTTAATTTTGCCATGTATTTTGTGCTAAATATTGTGCTAGATCTTAGTACAACCTTGCAATAAATTTGAAAAATTCTGGTAATTTATTTACTTATTCTCATTACACAACTAATTTTATTATTGTTCTTGGTGAAAAACAAAAGGGAAAATAAAAACAGTAACTGTTAAATTATAATTTAAAAGTATTTGTATGAAAGGTTATTAAGTAGCTCATAAAACTAAACTTAGTAGAAACCAAGGGAGGGAGGTGATGTCAAGATTGTATAAAGAGTGGTTGCCCCCAGCTCTCTCTTGATTTTTCTTTCCCTAATTCCTGTCTTCTTCCTGCTACTATTATGCTCTGTGAAACGAAGTAATTTTCTGCACATTTAGCATGTGAAATCCTGTCAACAATTGATTTTTTCTGCCATGCTCATTGACATATTAGCTACAAATACAGTGTGAGCTAAAATAAGTTCAGGTTTGAATAAAATATTTAAAATATATTATTCTGTGTTCTATTACGCATAAGAGTTTAAAGATTCAAACACAGAAATTGAAAATAACGATTCTGACTTGCATTTTCACATTTACAAAACAGTCATGATTTCAGGTGACTTGCTGAACTTTTCAATTTGCTGAAGTGTGCAATTAAGAAAATGGTATTAGATTACTTTGTAGTGTGTAAGTAGGAAAGCCAATTAGTGATATCAAACCATGGTGACTAAATGTGAATATATTAAGAAGAGGCTGTCCATTTCACACATGATCAGGTCAGAATTGTATTCCTATAAACTATATTATTTTGCAACTCTTTCTTTTAAACATCGTCATTTATAGTGTTAATTTCAATTTTTTATGACTTTTCAAGCAAGTAAATTACAATTGTAGTCATATAAGTCACCTGCTGTCAAGCTTCCCTTAGTCAGTTTTTCCTTTATGTTGGGACCAATATTTTTTAGCATGTACGTTAAATAACAAATAGTCCATGCTGTAGTATTTCTTCAAACTTATGACACATTGCTTTTCTACTTTATTACATAGCACAGACAACAAATTATGGTTGTTCTTTTCATACTTGATGCTTTCCTCATTTGCAATATCTCTGGTCCCATATTTGCCTTTCACAAGTTTATCAACTGTTCAAGAGAAAACTGGAATGCCAACTTTTGCATAGCATCTTTTCTAATTGAGCTAAGAATAAAACTAATTGCTTTTTTTATTATTATTTTCTGGAAGATGCCTTCCTTAATCATCAAAATGATTGCATTTTTCCTTTTGGTTTTGGGTCCATTCTGTTTGCTCTAATTTTAATATGGGTTATTCATCTTGAAGGGTCATAGCTTTATCTTTTTTGTTTCTACTATAATATTAAGACTATTCAAACAGTAATATGATAGTAGAGAAAGCATTGAACTACATCTTGTAAGAAATTTACAAGGTAATGCATGCCTATGTACAAATGTCAGATAGGAGAAGATAAGTCAGATACTGACTCAATTTGTAGACTGGGCAGTAAATTGCCTCATCTATACATCTCAGAGATTAAGAGATTTCTAAATTTCTTAAGAATGTCTGTGATTTCCACATATTTGATTTTTATTTGGTTTTCTTAAGAATCCTGAAAAGTAGGTGTTCATTTTAAAGCTGAAAAACCTTAGTTTCAAATAGTAATTATTTTTCCAAAAATAAATCAATAATGTAATTATTTTTCCAAACATAAATCAATAATGCTATCAACCAGGAATATTTATCAGTTATCTATAGAATGTTCAACTGTATAATATCAAAATATGTATTATTTCAGGCACCCATCAAGTATATGTCCAGATATAGCCTTATTCTTGACCATGAAATAAACCTTAATAAATTTGGTAGAAAATGAAATCTTCGAGAGCATTTTCTAACCACAATGATATCCAACCAGAAATTGAAAAGAGAAAGATCTCTAAACATTTGAAAACTAAGAAAATATTTCTAAAAATCTTATGGATGAAAAAGGAAACCTTAAGGGAAATCAAAAATGTATTTTCATGAATAAAAATTAAAATATAAGACATCGTATCAAAATTGCTGTGTCACAGTTGGAGCTGTACTGAGAGGGAAATTGATGGTACTAAATGATTATATTAGAAAAGTGAAAACATTTTAATTAATGATCTAAGATCCTACCTCAAGAACCTAGAGAAATAGACCACAATCAATAATAGGAAAGGAAGTAATAAAATTTAGAGTAGAAACCTGGCCTCCCTGGTGGCGCAATGGGTTAAGTGCAGCACGTTGGAGCTTTTAGCAGCTGCTGCATGAATTTGATGCCCGGGGAGATTCCCACATGGTGCAGCAGACCTCTCCTGCCTGCCCACTGCTCCCCTCAGCAGTGTACTTCGGACGATCTGCCTGTTCTGCTTCCCACTCTGTCTCTGGTGAACCCTCTCACCACCCCACACCTCTGGCCTGTACCCCAGCTTGTATGCAAAAATTAAAAAAGAAAAAAAAGTTGGAGTAGAAATCAATAAAATCAAATCCAAAAAAGTAATAGAGACACTCAAGGAAACAAAATCTTAATCTTTGAAAATAGCAATAATAAGGTTGTAACTAGAACTGATACAGGATAAAATATGGAAAAATGAAAATTATTAATCTCATAGATAAAGCAGTGACTACCACTGCACACCCAGAGAGCATCAAAAGATTAATAAGGGAATGCAATGGACAGCTGTGTGATAGCCAAAGGAATTAAAAATCTCAAATCTTACTTAAGGATAATTCTCTAGGGTATCAAACAATAAGGGAGACATGAAGACATTGAAAGAAAGTTAAGCCTTTTCCACCATATCTAAAGTAAATACTAAGCAGCCTAACTCTTAAGTAGATAAATGTCACATATCACATGAACAGACTGTTTACCTGATTTTCTTTTAAATGATTTATCTGCCTAGCTTTTGATTAAAGGAAAGTTACAAGCTGCCTTGAAGTCAACAATATCTAAAGAGGCAAAGATGCATAGGTTTTGAAAATTTCAGATTAGGAATTTAAAATTATTATGTTTAATATGCTCAACTGTAAAGAAAAAGTTGGCTTACATGCAAGAAACAGGTAAATAGGCCAAAAAGATGAAAACTCTTAAAAAAAAAATCACAAGGGCCGCTAGAAGTAAAAAAACACTAAAGAAATGTAAAATTCCTTTACTAGGCTGGAAATCAGTAGTTTTGAAAATATGTCAGTGGAACTTTTCCAAGTTAAAAAGCAAATTTTAAAAATGTAATAACTAAGAACTGTGAGTTAATATCAATGATGAAACATGGGAATGTTATAAGAAGAAGAGAAAAAATTAACAGAAATATTTGAGGTAATAATACCTTTATTCATAATTATCCAAAAGCAGAAACAACCATGATGTGCTATAGGGAGAAGATGGATAAAAATAGTGTGGTGGTAAGGCAAAGTGTTATTATTCAATGATAAAAAGAAATAAACTATTAGGCCACAAAAAGTCAGGGGTTTAGAACACTGCTAAGTGAAAAAAGCCAGTTTGTAAATGTTCCATTTATGCAGTCCAAGTTTATAGCATCTTGCAAAAGAGATACCATGAATAGTTAAAATATCAGTGGCTGCCAAGGACTGGAATGGGATGAAGAAGGGAGAGAGAAATAGATTGAATACAAGCATCACTAAAGATCATTAAACTATTCTGTACTGTTCTATGAAGGTGTATACGTAACATCATATATCTGTACAAGCCCATAAAAAAGAATAAAGAGAACTCCAATGTAAATTATGAAATCCAGTTAACAATGTTTAGTATCAGTTTACCAATTTTGTAAAAAATGTCTCACACTGAAACCCAAAGTAATAACACCAGTCAACAAATTTTTACAAAAGTCATGTTACTGAAATAAAATTAGTCATGTCCTATCAACTTGTATGTGCTCAAAATGAATATGACCGTCAATTCTAATTTTGGCTCTAGTTTTTTTGTAATCTGAAATAAATGGATGTTTACATCACGAAATGCATGCCAATAATAATAGGCCTACAGTTGATACCTGTAAAAAATCAAGTCATAGACTACTCCTTAGATTTATTTGCTTGTCTCTTGTACAGCAGTTCAGGAATAGAATAATTGTGCCAAAACACATCCTTAAGACTCAGTTTCAAAGAGTCTTAGAAATAGTCTCCATTCTTGGGGGTCATGAGTGATTTCTAAGGCATTCATGAGGCCCTCAATAGCGGAACAGAATACCAGAGTACTTTCCTTTCTGAAAAAAGGCTCCAACTGCTGGTGGCGCTTTCGATAGATAGTAATTGTGACATCTTCTTCTAGAAGATTCCATTGTTGGAGTCTTGATCCTAGCAATTCTGCCTTGTTCGTGGATAAGTCCAAATCATGAACCAGGTCACTGAGTTCTTCCTGTGTTAGTCTGTGTGGGGTTGATGATGCACCACAGTGAAAATCTGGATCACTGCATGCTGATGGAACAGGAGAAGAACAGGTCAGCTCACCCTTGTCCTCATCAGATGAATCAAGAGAATATTCTGCTGGAGGTTCTGGAATAGGAAGTCCCTCACCATGTGGAACTGATCTCAATGCAAACAGAATGTTTGGGTAGACTATTCTTGACTTCTTTTGCTTCGGTATTCCACCAGAAAGAGGAGGAACCAAGCAGAAATAGCAGTCTTTTATGTTTTGTCTCTCTCCACACCACGGGGACTGCATACGGCATTGATGGTCTTTTGCCACTGAACCACTGTGAAAGCTGTGTTGTACATGTAGCACAGCATAGATGCGGGGCCCAAGGCTTGTCTTGGTCACCAACCTTGCATCCGAAGTCAAGATGATAAGCCTTCTTCACTTGAGAAGTGATACTTTTCTTCTGGTTGGCAAATGTCATTTCCCCACAAATAGAGCAGGAATTGTTCACACTATTAGAGCATTTTCGAGGCATGACTGTTCTGTATTGTGCCTAAATGGACAAAATAATAACAGTTCTATGAAACAGTAGCTTAAACTGTCTCGCTCAAAATCTGAAATATTTTCAGTGCTTCGCCTTCTGACAGGGCTTTCTATAGTGCACTGCTGACGTCAGCTTACTTCAGGAGCCACCTGGCAGTAGTATTGCATTGCATCAGAAAATGATGCAGTAAACTCTGGATGATGTGTGCATGATGGTATTAGGCAATGCTATGCAATATTACACCATCCTAGGCTGATTTAGGATGTTGTTGCAGTCCTACTGGATAAATTTTCATGGTGAAACATATAAAATGAATTATATCTTCAAAACGAGAGCTAATAAAAAATTTTCAGGGTTATATTCTTGTTCAGCACACCAAGATACTACAGATTAGGGCCTTTTTAAGTCAGTAATGATCTCACTGCTTAATAGTGTAATAGAGGAAGGTGTTTATGCCTAAGATTGGGAAAGCCTATTTGCCAATTCTACTTTATTAGTTCTTTTCTTTAAATCTATAGAACATGTTCTATAAAAATATTCTGAATACAATGTTTGCTAGTTAAAAAGTAGCATAAATATCAATGTAAAATGACAAATGATATTCTGTGAAACAACTTTTATGATGTATAGAAATATGTATAGAAAAATGAATATAAATTATAGTGAGATGATGCAAAGCAAAAAACAGAATAAATACAGTTGAAAATGCACAAAAGTTATGAATCTTTCAGATAGGAAAAGGGGACACATTTGACTTCTTAATTCCTCTTTTTGCATTTTATCTCCCAAGATTACTAGCAGGGGACTGAAGTTCTCTGGGTTTGCGGTGTAGTAATGACTGATTGTTTTACAGAACACTTTCCCATTTAATTGCCTTACTTGGACTATCAACAGTTTATGGATTTATTAAGGTCTGGGGCACATACTCTTTGATCTGAGCTTCTTGGATCTTATGTGAGGGGGTGAACTCAGCCTGATTTGTACTCTCTATGCAGTGAGATGGTACACACCAAGATAGACGTATAATAAATGTAGACCTTGGTGGAGATGGAAACCGTAGTCTTGAGGGAGGTTATTCTTGCTTACGGTCCTTATAAAATTCAATGTTGAACTAGAGATTCGTGTTATTCATGCTATTTAGGATCAGATTCTCTGACCTTGGCACCATTCCTAAAAGCAAAAAAATGACTCGCATCTGGGAAAGTTGATGAGACTGAAGGTTAGAAAACAGGGAGGCCTTAAATCAGTGACAGTGACTTTGAACTATATAACCTGACCATCTGGATACAGAAACTAGCCTGAAGAACAAAAATGCAGTGATAGTAGGATGGTCTTATGGAATTATTAATGTTGAATAGGATGTAATCTGAGTCCAACTTATTTTATTAGAAGTTTGGGAAGAAGCTTTCAGAATCCTAAAGTATATCTCACTTGAATCATGTATTTATTCCAACAAAAATATTAACAATCATTTCAACTATTCTTAGAATAAAATTTTTGAGAACCTACCGTCTAAAAGATGAGAGGCATTTGTTCAAGAAGATATGTTACAGATTCAAAAAGTATTATTTTTATTTCTAGAATGGTCAAAAGAATTAACTCTTATATTCTATGAGCAGTATATTCACTGTTCTTTTGACTATAAATCTCCTCCTTTGTAGTACGTGTGTGCATCTTTATCAGTCTTTCCTAGTGAATAACCCAAGGATCTTGTATTTACCATATGCTGTTAGAGAATTAAAGTAACACAGTAACAAGGGTGAGCAACTTACAGAAAATAATTTTCATTAGAAATATAATTCATCTATTTTCAAGAAAACAAGACTAAGACTTTGTAAATTCAGCTGGCTTTGTTCTGTTGCATTGTTTCACCCCAAGCTTACTGAAAGCCGTCGTAATCCACTGTAGTTTTTTAAATGTAAACAGAAAATGTCAGCAGTTCATACATTTCAAAACACATTTAACAATCTTTCCCTAATTAAAGAACAGTATTTTATTATTCTCTTTAGAATCACAGAAGATCAATGGTAAGGAAAAAAGCTAACTAGCTAGGAGAGAAAAGAGGCAGACTTGTTCTTGTTCTTTCATTTCTCTCCTGGTGTACCTTATTTATGAGACATCATTAATACATATTGGGTGGAGGTTTTTACACAAGATGATCTGAGAAAGAAACTATTTTTTGAAGAGAAATTTTCCTATTCATTATCTGGTGTTTTTTTATTTACCTGACAGAGGCCTACTGAAAATGTTTCGTCTATCCCTGATGCACAAATATGTCATCTTTTCTTTATGTCACATTTTGAAATGTCATGGGACTACTTACGTGATTTTTAGATACTCTACTTGGATTTTAGAACAAAAGATTCAGCAGTAGGAAATGCAATACTGTACAATTTTCTAGATTATGGCAATCCCAACACAATGTTGCATTTAAATTCAAATCTGTGGCAATTGCCTGAAATTTCCCAAGGATTCTTGAATGATGTCTAGTACTTGGTCAATGGCTCAACTATTCATAATTCTCTATAAAGCTTATTTGTTTTCAGGCAACCTTGGTTTTAGTGTAATATTGCTTGGGGATATGCCTGTTCTCCAATACTTAACTCATTTATTTGAAAACTTTGCAGCATTGAAAGATTGGCTCAAAATCCTCAATATTTTTATATGCGACTCATACTTCTCTGAGAAGCATTGGAAAGAACATATTCAAATTACATTTTATTATATCAAATTTGTAACATCTGTTTCTACTAGCCCTTAATATTGAGCCCACTGAATTTCAGTTCATGTTTTAGTATGTACATCCCCAGTGTATAGTATAATATAGTTAGCCTGAACTGGCACTCAAAGAACAATAAATACTGGGAGAAATAACCTGTAAATAAATGAAGCAATGTATGATGAAAATGACCTCCATTTCACTCACTCATTCACGCAGCACATACTGATCAAACACTTTCTGTATGTCAGGCATGGGTTATACAGATGTTAAAAAAGGAATCACATCTTCTCTGGTTGTACTTTAATTCCTATTTGCTTAAAAATGTATGTATTATAATTTAAAGGTCAGCCACATTTGATTTTAGAAGTGCCATTCAAATGGTTAATTGTTTTCCTAGAGTCAAGTTTTCACTCTTGGAACCGCAGCAGAAACTAGCAAAACAGTCCAGGACGTTCTGGGAGACTTTCATGAATCATGTGGGAGCAGACTAGTGAGTTTGGTTTCTGGACTCTTGCTATTACCTGTAGAGTCTGGAGCAAATCACTTAAGGACCTCACTATGTTTTATTTTATTTGCTACATATAAGAAAAAGAATAATTTAAATATACAACCAAAAGGGTGCCTGAAGCTTCATTAAACAAATGTCTGTGAAGAACTTGGAACAATGCCTGGCACATGGCAAGCTAATGATTAATGCTGTTATTATTCTTTATTGTATTATTTGTCACTAAATGAAAGCATTCTAAAATCACCCTGTAATTTGACATTTGATTCCTAGACAATAATATGGAGATTCTGCCTACAAAATGTCCACTGCATAATCTCAATAACTATCTTTCTTTTCTTTAAGATTGATTTATTTATGTATACAAGCTGTGGTATAGGCCTGGGGAGCAGGGGGTGTGCGGACTCACCAGAGACAGAGTGGGGAGCAGAACAGGTAGATTGAAATACACTGCTGAGGGGAGCAGCGGGCAAGATAGGAGAGGTCTGCTGCACCATGCTGGCCAGCGTCCTGGCTGGGGATCAACCCCGAGCTGCAGGGGCTGATGAGGGGCTGATGATAGATAGCTTCATAGTACTGAGACCCAACCCTTGCACCACCAGGGAGGCCCCTCAATAACTATTCTTATAGAGCATTTATCTTAATCTCTTAAATTGCTAATTCTTTCCTGAAAAATGATGGCACAAATATGTCTGAAAATATTTTGGTTTTGTGGAGGGATGGTTACCTGATTTTATTCATGGATTGGTTTTGTAGTTTGTCTTAAGGTCTGTAAAGATTTCCCTAAGAATATGCAGATGGTCACCAAAGCTTAGATTAATAGATATAAAGTTATTCTAAGGGTAACCTTGCAAAAGAAAGGACAAAACATATAAAGAAAACAGGTAACTCTATAAGATAGTTATACAGTAATGTATGGACACTCTCTACCACTCTTCACCCACGTTTGTCTGGTACAATTATTTCTCCATCTAAAGTCTTGTCAGATATTACCTCTTTAATTAAATCTTAATGTGTGTGTGAGTTAAGTTCTCTCTCTCCCTTTGTGTGTGTGCATGCACACACACACACACAATCATCCCACCTCCTGAATCATCTCTTTATCTGCACATGTTTTTATTAAGTGTAAGACAATTTACTACAGTATTCTATGCATGTTATTCTCCTTCAAGTATGTTGGCTTGTCTACCAGCATCCTAGGACAAACACTGTGCTCTATTCGGTTGTATTGAACCAAACTTAATTGATCACAGTAAATAGAGGTTTGTCAATGAAAGACAGAAGTGCAGTCAGACTATCTATAGAGCATTTCCGAGTCTCAAGACTGACATATAAGCTTCTGATCAGGCATGAGAAAACATCTGCTTTAACTTGCCTGCTAAAATTAATGATGACATGATTCTATTTTAGCACTTTTAAAATATCAAATTTCCAGACATTGAGACATTCAAAAAAGTAAAAGAAAAGTCAGAATAGAGAGGGTCATAGGGGTTTTGTAAGTATTGCTATCTTTGTATTATTTCTATTAAAATTGTAGTTAAAAGCTGTGAACTAAAAATTGTAATATCTGGGTGCCTATTAAAGTTTCCCCTGCAGTGTCAATAAAATTGAATTTCCAAATTACATTGGGGATCTGCTATTGGTCCATTTACTAGTCTGCATAGGGGACATATTAACACAAAGTGAGTTTTATTAATTCTCAATGATTCTAAATCAAATGTTAGCCTCTGTGACTTTTTATTTAAAAAATATAATTGTTCTCTCATTTATAGCTGTCATTTTAGGCAGAGTAAAAAGAAATTTTAACAAAAAGATAATTGGAATGCAGTATGTCCTCAGGGATTGACTCTAGAGAGTGTCTGCGATGTAGATTGCAAGCTTTCTTGCCTCTGAATTTAATTCAAGAGCATGAGGATATTCAGATTTAAATAAACTTGGACCTATAAGGTGAACTTCTAATAAAGCTGGCAAATTAGTGATATTTTCACTCCTTCAAAACAGAAAATCTTAATCATTCTCTATTTTTCTAAAGTCTCTTGAGATTGAAATAATAATGTCTCATGCATGCGGGGGTGGGGGGGTGGCAATTACGAACTTCAGGCAGACATCTGACTTTCCTGCTCACTTTTCATGAGATAATTTAATTATGTCCTGCAAAGAGCACATATAATAAATGATACCTCTTAGAAAAAATTGCTAATTTGGAGATATCCTTTTATACTTTGTTCTATTCTGTATGAAGCAAGACAGATAATAGCAAGTCAACATACTTCATTTTATAAAATTAGAAATAAAAATCATATCCTCCTGGTGAATTTTCATATAAAGTTTTCACTGTACATTTCTTTTTTCTATCAAAATTTATATATACTCAAAAGCTCTGTGCATTATGTATTCTCAGCTCTCTTAATTATGTAGAAACAAATCTTTTTTTCATACTAGCAGATTCTTTTTTCTTACTAATATTTGTTAAGTAATAATTGCTAACTAGAGGGTGAAGTTTACATCTGTATTTTATATCTGTGTCATTTATACTGTATAGATACAAGTATCTGTCTACATCTACCTTCATCTAAATCTGTATATCCAAGAGGGATTTATTAAAGGAAAATAGCTTATGAGATTATAAGAATAGCAAATTTTGGTTAATGTCTCTTTTGCTGTACAGAAGCTTTTTGTTCTGATGTAATCCCATCTGTTTATCTTGTCTTTCACTTCCTTCGCTTTGAGGGATGAGTCTTTCAAGATTTTGCTGAGATGTATGCCCTGTAGAGTTTTGCCTATATTTTCTTCTATACATTTTATGGTTTCAGGTCTTACGTCCAGGTCTTTTATCCATTTTGAGTTGACTTTTGTGCAGGGTGTGAGGTAGTAGTCTAGCTTCATTTTTTTGCATGTGGCTGTCCAGTTTTCCCAGCACCATTTATTGAATAGACTGTCCTTGTTCCACTGCATTTTCTTTGCTC
>PVIJ01003146.1:0-60311 GCA_004024925.1 Scalopus aquaticus
GTGACCTCCACTTGAGGCTTCTACTGGGTTACTTTCCTTCAGCTCAACACAAATGATTTATAAAGAGCTGATCACACCATCATCTTCCAGACAAAAACAACTTATCTATTACTTCCTGGAGAATAGAAGATGTACAGAATTCAACTCTTAAAAGTATTTCAGAAGGACAGGTTAGTGGAAAATATCTCAGCAAAATAGCTAATGCACCGTAAATATTCCACAGGAAAAGATACCACCATCCTCCTAAATATCAATTCTGTTTTCTAGAAGGTCAAATATATAAGCAAGTGACAGATCTCTGGATTTCTGCAAAAGTGGTTTGCTTCAAATAAATAAAAATCACTTTTAAGCTGTCTTGCCTTCCAATGCTGGTATCTGCGTTTGAGTTGCTCAGAAGCCAGAGTTGGTGCCAGGGAACTGTTTTTTTAACTAGCTCCTCTCCGCCCCCCCTCAATTGCTAGGTCCACCCACATCTAAGAACCCCTAGAGGGCAAGGAGGGAGGGTGATGGGGACTGACCTACAGCACTGAGCAAGTAGCTTCATAACACCTGTGCCAGGAGAAGGAAAGTGCTGAGTGGGGAAGTCCGAGGCTACACATCTTGGGAGCAGGTGGGCAGCTGCTCCCCATCTAGCAAGTAGTGAGTTAGTCTGTCAGTCCACACACCCTCCCGCGTGCAAAGCCAAACAGCGCTCCAATCTTCACCTTTTGGGATGTCCAGCAGCCTCTACAACCACAGCAAGACCCCACCAACATGAAGTGGATTCCAGGCCACCAGTTCAAGGTGAGCCTGAGTTTGAGTCCTGGCTCCACCACTTACTGGCTGAGTCAGTGATAACGTTTGGCAGGTCATCTGCCCTCACTGGTCTCAGTTCTCTCATCTGTAAAATGGAAATATTGCCAGCCCCAATCCCTTAAGGTCCGCAGAGAGGAGAAAAGGAAACGCAACAGCACCAAGCCCTAGTAAGCAAGTGTGTAAGGGCTCAGTCTTCTGGTTACTTCTCTAGTAAATTCATTTCTTATATTTTGATTTTACAAGTAAAATTGACAACCTAAATATTCAGGACGAGGGGACTGGGACAGTATCCACGGTCCTGAATGAATATGCAGGTTCATGGAGCAGGTAGAAACAGAGATTTAGAAATAGTCAAACAAGGGGAATGGTCCAGACGGAACCATTCTTTCCCATGGCAATGGGGTTAAACCCTCTTCAGCAAGTGAGATGGCTTCATTCTCCTCCCAGCCTCGGCCAGTTAGGCAGGAAGGATGCAGAAGTCAGCTCTGACCCCAAGGCTGTTCAACAGAGGGAAGACTTCCTAGAAGAAGATCTATTCACAGCAAGACAACGTCCAACCTATGCTGGTACTTCCTGTGACGTATTTCTATGACAGTCCCCTCCTCAGAGGGGACTTCCTGTGACGTGTTTCCTATGATGGTACATCCAGTGCTGGTACTGCCTGTGATGTATTTCCCACGCTGGTACTTCCTGTGACGGTGCTGATGCAGCTGCCAATCCACTGGAAACCATTCAAGTTACCAACTGGCTCAGGGCAACAGTGAACTAACTATAGCAATTTGGGACTTTTTAAATGGCTCAAATATTTCTCTTTGGGTAACATGAATTTATAAATTCTGCTGAAATGACCAAAAAAAAAAAAATAGGAGCATGCTAAAGTATTTACAAATCAAATGCCATTGATAGCATGTCTGAGATTCAAAATGTTATGTGGTTGGGGGCAAGGGTATATTCGAAATAAGACTGACCACCTGCTGATAGATTTTGAAATTGGATTTTGGATGCATGGGGGCACAATACAAGATTTTGGTATCATACTACTTTTGTAAATGGTTGAGATTTTCCACCATAAAAGTGAGGAATAACTCGAAGTCAAGTTGAAAAGGAAACCATTAAAATGCTGTAGAGCCTTCTACACCGCGCGTGAAAAGGACCACGCGCTTTTTGCTTCCTGGTGAGTGGCAGCCCGAAGGAACCAGAGCCGGTGAGTCTCAGGCAGGAATCTTGGCCCGTAACTAAGCAGCTTAATTACAGGGACTCCACTGAGGTTTTTGCTGAAGTCAGAAAAATCAAGGCACTTTTTGAAATTCAGCACAGGTTACAAAACACAAGTCACAAATTTTAATCGTTTTTCTCTACTCAATTCAAAGGAAGCTTTGTGAAGATTTCGCTGTGCAAAAACAGACAAAGCAAACAAAAACCCTCTATATGCAAAGCAGGCTAGAAACTGTAAAATGCTCCCCACATTACTGGAAGACAACATTAGAAGGTAAAGCTAATCCCCTCAGAGGCAGCAGCACAGCAGCAGGGAAAGAAAAAGGTGGCTTTAAGTCTTTTAGCGTTTGAACTTTTGACCTCCTCCCAAAATGTCAAGAAAGAATTCCTGAACCCTGGGACTAGAAAGCAAGCTTCCCTCTTGAAGCCGGGGCATAAAACACGCTTTACTTACACGCTTTTGGCCACTGGACCCCAACTACAAAACGAAAAATAATATTCCAAAAGAGATGCAAACTAGTCTTAAAATAATAATAAAGTAGCGCAATAAAAACCAGCAAGTCCAGGCAGCTCGGCAAGAGCGCGGCCACCAGCACCGGCCGGCCGCCTTCCCGGCGCGCAGTCTCCCGGGCTGGGGGGCGACCCCTGCGCCCCTTTCTGCGCCCCCACGCCCCGGGCCGGAGGGGCTGTGCCGCGACCCTGCGCTCCGCCCCAAGGCTCGTCTCGGGCGCCCCAAGGCTCGTCCGCGGCGCTCAGCCGTCCCGGGGCTCTGCCGCGGCTCGACGGGTCCCCACACGCGAGGGAATCGGGGTGACGCGAAGCGGCCGGCGCACCCCTCGCCCCCGCCGGGGAAGAGGCCGGGAGGGGTTCGCGCACCTGCCCTGCCCGCGCCGCCTCCCGCCGCAGCCCGGCCGCTCCCCGGCGCTCCCCGCGCCCCTCTCCGACTCCGCTCGCGGGCGCGCGCCCCGCCCCCGCCGGGGGACCCCCAGCGGCCGCCGCCCCGCGGAGCCTCCCGCGCCGCCGCCGCCTACCTGGCCGGCCCCGGCACCGCCCCGCCCGCGCACCGCCCGCGCCGCCTGGGAGGCTCCCGCGGGCGGGCGGGCGGGCGGGGAGGGCTGCGCGCCCCGTCTTCGGGCCGGGAAGCCCCAGTCCCGCGCTGCCTCCCGGCGTCTCCGGGACCGGGCCGCGGCCGGACTTACCCAGGCAGCGGATGTGGAAGCCCGAGGGCGGCCGCAGCGCCCGGCGCGTCCAGCCCTCGCGCAGCGCCTCCAGGTGCTCCTCCTTGCCCTGGATCAGCAGGACCTGCTCGTCGATCCAGCCCAGGAAGAAGGTCTCGGCCACCGCGGCCGTGACCTTCTTGTTCCAGAAGTGCTGCATGTTCTCGGCTTTGAAGTCCGCGAAAATCTCGTAGCCGATGTGGTGCCGGGCGAGCTGCCGCGGCGGGGTCGGGGCCGGGGCCGGGGCCGCGGGCGCGGGCTTGGCGGCCCCCGCGCGCTCCCCCGCCGTCCCCTCGGCCGGGCCCAGGACGATGGCGAGCGAGTGGGGCGCGATCTGCAGAAACTTCTCCATCTTCCAGGGTGCCCCGCGCCCGCCGCGCGGACCCCGCTCACCGCCGCCGCTGCGGGGCTCCGCAGCCGGGACGTCTCTGCGCTTCGGGGGAGCGTCGGTCTCCCCGCTCCGGCCGCGGCTGACCGCGCCCCCCTGCGCCCCGGCGCCCGGGGCAGCCCCGCGGGCGGGCGCAGCGGGGACCCAGAGGGCGCGCGAAGTTCGCGGGCCCGACACCAGCGCGCCTTACCTGCAGCTCCCGGCCACCCTCCGGGCACCGCTCATTTCCAGCGGCGGCACCCTCGCCCTGCGCGGCGCCCGGCGGCCCCGGCGGGGGGCGGAGACGCGGGAGGAGGCGGGCGGTTGGCGCCCAGGCCGGGGACCCCCTCGGCTGGGCGCGGCGGGCGGGATCCCGGGACGCCGACGTGGGGGTGGCCGAGGTGGCGCGGACGCCTCGGGGCTGTGCGTGGAGGTGGCGGGGCTCCGGGGGGCCCCGAAGGCCGAGGGGCGCGCGACGCTTGGAAGCTCGGTTCCCCGGCAGTGGGTGTCGCTCCTCCCCAGGCTCCTCCCCCTCCCCCGCCCGCCGGAGCAAGTGGCTTCGCTGACTGGCGGAGGTGCCCTCCGAGTGCCTCTAGAAAACTTAGTCAGCCGTGCAAAATTGTCGCCCGTCCCGCCTCCCACGCTCTCGGGGAAGCCTCTGTGCCTCCATCCCGCGCGGTGGCCTCCACGGCGGAGACCCGCCAGCCCAGGTGATCGGGGCTGTTTGTGAAGAGACACTTCCCAGGAAAGGTGATGATTCAACATCTTTTAAACCGTCATTAAACTTACTGCCATAGGAGACTGCGCTTGGCTTATTCCTCACGGAGAAAGGCCGGTTGCCCAACCAGACGCGCCTGGCCTGAGGGGCTCCTGCTTCAGTTGCCTGGAGCCTGATCTCAAACCTCAGTGTCCGTCAAATGGCCCGAGGCACCAGCTAAGACATAGCTCTCCGGGTCTCCCCCAGAGGTTCTGTTCTGTGGCTCTGCTGTCCAACCTAATGCTTATTTTCTACAAACTCCCAGGTGCAGCTGTCGCTTGTCTGGAACCGCACTGGAAAAACGGGAGAACCAGTGGCTTGGGGGGGTTGGAGGTGCGGGGGTGGACGGAAGGAGTCGCTGCTGGCCTCCAGGATTCCATTAGGAAAAGCCACACTCACCCCAAGTCTGAAGACCTGGGGTTCAGTCTAACTGAAGGGCACCCTTGACCAAGTCTCCAAACCCCAATTTCCCCATCAGCCAAATGGGAGTTGGAAGTTTACAATAAGGTGACAAATGAAAAGAGCAACTTCTCTAAATATTTGCTCTCACGTGGACAGAGCGAGCTCCTGAACACAGATGCCAGAAAACCAGGGGCCCTATGAAGAGGAAGGGTGTGCCGTCGGAACACACGGAGGGAACGCACACCAGGCGTCTCCTTGTCTGTTCTTAACTGTTACACTCTCCCTGTTATCAGCCTCATTAGAATCAGCCTTGCCACGAATGATCAGTCCCCAGGGGCCAGGCGATGCACTCAGAGCTGTCCCACGAGGTGATGGCTTGTGGACTTTTTCCCATAAGCCATAATGGCGCTTGTATTTTTTTTTTTAAGATTTATTTATTTAAGCTGGGGTACAGGCCAAGGCATGGAGTGGCAAGAAGGCCCACCAGAGGCAGAGCGGGGAGCAGAACAGGCAGATCAGAAATACACTGCTGAGGGGAGCAGCGGGCGAGGCAGGAGAGGTCTGCCGCACCATGTGGGATTCTCCCCAGCCGGGGCGTCGAACTCGCATCACCGCTGCCCACAGCTCCACAGCGCAGCGCTTAACCGCTGCGCCACCAGGGAGGTCCTGGCGCTTGTATTTTTGAGGTAAGTAACCCAGCACAGAACCTTCCCTCCCCGGGCCCAGTTGTTCTGTTCCCTGTCTGTTCACCAACGTGTGTCCGGGCACGTAGCTTCTTCCCTCCCTCATCTTCCCCTCTCTTTGTCCCCCTTCCTTCCCAGCCTCTTCTTGGGCTCCCGGTTTCTAGTTGTTGCAGCAGCCACAGGAAGCTGAGACAGGCGGACTGAGTGAGCTTCCCAGGCAGGTGTGAAGATAAAACAAGTAACAGTCACGGAAAGTAAATCATAGAGGGGGCAGACTTGACCGGATAAAGCCCTGAGTGTTGGGCGAACGCCTGGAAGGGCCACGCGTCAGAGGCACAGGAAGGCCTCCCTGGGCGCTAGAGGGAGGTCTCTCGAGGAGCGGCCATTACTGCTGCCCAAAGGCAGGCAAGGAGCCCGACTTCTTTGCAGACGGCCAAGAAGTCCCGAGCGGAGGGATAGCTCTCCCACACCCTGCCCCGGGGGCTGTCTGCACACCGGCCGAGGAAGGCGAGCCTCTCCCCTCCGAAGTCATCACCATCATCCCACCTGTTGGCCCAAGTCAAAATAACCAGGTTTCCTGTTTTTTTCCCGAGGAAAAGTATTTTTAATCTTTACCCAAAGCCTCGTTTTTAACATTGAGGAGGAACAATTATTTTCTCATTTTTCCAAAGAGAAAACTGAAGTTCCCAGACACTAATTTTGCCTGAGGTCACACAACTCATAGTTGATAAAGGCAAGATTTGAACCAGATTTATGGCGCTAGAACCCCGGCCTCTTCAGCAGACCCTACAGAACTCAGAACCACAAGATAAACTAATGTTAGTTCATTGGGAAGAAGACCTGGCACCATTGTGTTTGCCAGCATTCAAGAAAAGCGGTGACAAACTGCCTGGCTAGCTGATCAGCTACCTTCAAACCCAATCTCGAACACCTGCGAGAACATTGGCCTGGGTTTCCTCAGTCCTGGGAGGTGAGCTCAAGATGGAGTGGGATTTCGTGCGGGATGAAAGAGCGTGGAGAATAGAGTTCTCTGCCAGCGTCTCCCCCACTGCCTGCCACTCTTGGTGGGAAGAGGGCTTTTCTTACCTCGCTCTCGCCCAAGCCCGTTGAGTGTTGCTTGTCCGCTGGGAGAGAGTGGGAATTCAGAGAGGTGGTTCCAGCCCAAGGCCACCAGCTTGGGATTCCTCCTTGTGGCAGACAGTATTTTCTAAAGATGGCTTCTCCCCATGTCCTGCTGCGTGCATTTTTATGACCTTGCTACTTCCCCCGCAGGGTCAGAGTCTCTGCACCCCCTTGATTCAGGTCAGGCTCTGTGATTGCTCTGGGGGTAGGCTGGCCTTTGGGCCCATTCTGGCTGTGGACCTGACTGGCCTTGTAGCTCTCCCTCCTGCCCCCTGGGGGTCAGCCACCAGGTATACAGCTGAGCAGCTGTGGGGAAGCTCAAGAAGCCAACACCTGGAGAAGGTGTGGAGAGGGCCTTGTGGGCCAACTGGGAATCCTCTGCCATCCCAGCCTGGGCACCGGACACCTGAGGGAAGGAGATGTTGCAGCCCCCACAGACAACAAATATAGAAAAACCCGCTTTCGAGAAGAACACAGTGATGAATGAGCCCGACTGAGACATCCCAGGGGCATTCACGTCACCCCAACTGAGGCTTCCAGCTGCCCCAGTGGGAATGAGCCATCCCCCCAGTGCCCAGCCGGAAATCCTGGCCACGGACCTGCGGGAGTAATAAAGTAGAGGCCATTTTATCTCATTGTGGGGTTTTGAGGTGACCAGTGACAAAGCAAAAGATGACTGGACACTGCTGTCCTTGCAGTACGTGCATGTAGACTTCTGGTGGAGGTCCACCCTATAAGGCAGGAAGCAACATTTCAGTGATCTCCTGATTGTGGCATCTACAGAAGTCACCTGTCCTAAAGAAAAAAGGAATTCCTGCCTTGTGGTGTTTAGATCACAAGCGGCCGTAGGTGGAGTTTGACTCATAAGTGCGTAAACCAAGGCCCCAGCTGGTCACTGTCTTGGTCGCAGCGGCTTCTGCACAAACTGCTCCGTGAAACCCTACTGCTCTTAGACTCCAGAATTTCCACAGAGCTTCTAGAACTATGTGGTTACCACTTCCGCTGAGGAAGAGCCCCCTGGAGCATTCTTTCCAGGCCTACCCACGTAGACCCCTAATTACCTCATAAACCTAGTGATTTTGTTTGATGCACATGACCGTATCTAAGAGCTGGCTGTCCCTGCCGTCTCCCCCAAGGCTCCCTCCTCTCATCTCCAGAGACCTGGTGACCAGCTTGTCAGCGCCATAGTGGGAGTTGCGAACTGCAGAATCTGGCTGTGTCTTGTGGTGACGGATGAATTTGATATTGAAAAAACTGCAGACGGACTCCACAAACCACTAGTCCTGACAAGGACAGCACCTGGTCAAGACCAGGACCGATGTCCCGAGGAGGACATTCTGACTGCCGGAGACAGTTCTCCAAGTGGCTGAAAGTGTCCCAGATGCCACTCAGCTCCTCACTCATTTTTCCCTGAAGAGTAAATCTTTTCTAGGACAAAGTTGAACATTCCACCATAACTGAGAGCCTCATTCAGCTAGAAATGAACTCTGGATGGTTCTTGAGAGGCTTCTGAATGAGGCCTCTGTGGACAGTCACCAGCCATGGACCCGCTGTATTCTGGTCCCAGCACCTCAGTGACAATGGCAGGAACCCATTGTCATCCAAAACCAATTTCTAAAGACCTGAGGGCAGATTTTCTTCTTAGCGTTGCATTTTGATTAGTGGTTCGTTAGCACTGGTAAATGCATGTGGCAGCAATGGGGACTGGTTTCTAATCACACTCATACTTTTTTAAAGATTTATTTATGAGTACAAGAGCTGGGGTATAGGCCAGAGGTGCGGGGGTGAGAAGATTCACCAGAGACAGTGGGGAGCAGAACAAGCAGACTGACAGAAGTACACTGCTGAGGGGAGCAGCGGAGAGACAGGAGAGGTCTGCTGCGCCACGTGGGAAGCTCCCTGGCCAGGCATCGAGCTCTTGCTGCAGTGACTGTCGATAGCTTCATGGTGCTGAGACTTAACCCCTTATGCCAACAGGGAGGCCACACACTTATACTACTCCTCAGTCAAATATTTTACTCTTTTACTGCCTGTTATTATGACCCCAACTCAACACACCCCAAACTTCAGGCTAACATTCATTTTTATTTGAACAAAAATCCCATTGGTGACACCAAATTATTGTCTATTATTCCTGAAAGGTTTATAGCACTGCACATCCACTACACTGGCCACACTCAAGTAACATAACTTAACAATCCAATTCATGGTGTATTTGAAATCATCTATGGTGGGCATTCAATTATAAATGGAATTATTAGGCTATTTCAGACTTCATTACTGACCAAAGGGTTTAGAAAAATGTTACATACAGTTGGTTATTCTTGGTAAACGAAGATAAAACCATTAACTTCTAGGCATTTATCCCGTTTCTTCAAGAGGAAACTTTCAGTCGAAAGGTCCTAAGTCTCGCTCACATTCATTACAAATCATCTATCAAACCACTAGGCGTTCGGCTGAGCTGCTGAGTACTAGAGAGAAATGAATATGACATCATAGTTTGGGGGAGCTTAGAGTTTGTAGGAAGAGAAATAGTTTCTCTGAAGTGAACGATGCCGTCGTGTGCAAAGGTAGAGGTGTGTAAAGACTGCACAGGAGTAGCAGCGAACTGCTGCTCTCATCCATCTTCAGCGTTATTTCTTTCCTAAGTTGACAGGGGAGCATGGAGAACACCTCATTGTGATTCCATGTAAAATAATTGTGTCTGATATTAATAACAAAGCAGCAAAAAAACCCAAACCAAATTTATGTATATTTTCTCCTCACTGGAATAGAATCAGTTCACTGTTTGTTGACTTTTTTAAAATATCTAATTGCCAAGTTCTAGCCTCAATTATGTCTTTTCCAAATATGGAAGTGAAGGCTCTGAGATCTCCAGCAGTGGAAATTATAACCTGCCGCGGCACTGCTGTCCCACCCTGAGGGAGCATCCTCCAGCAAACAGCCTCCTCGCCTTCGAATCTGCAGATAGCAGATCTCCAGCAGCAGAGAAGGACCAGCTAAAAATAGACCATTTTAGGAAAATGCTCTCCTTAATCAGATAACTGCCAGATAACATACAGATATCAAAACATTTTAAAAGACGGAAACAGCCATTCACAAGAAAAAGCATAGCGATCTAATTCATGGTGTATTTGTTAAAAAGTGGACATTTGAAATCATTTATTTTGGGCGTTCAATTATAAGTGGAATTATTAGGCTATTTTTTACTTCATTACTGACCAAAGGGTTTAGAAAAATGTTATAGGCAGTTGGTTATTCTTGGTAAATTAAGATAAAGTCATTAACTTCTAAACATTTATCCTGTTTATTCACGATGAAAAAAATAAAGATGTCCTTTTTTAAAAAAACACAATGGAGGTATTTTTACTTAGTTTTTCACATTTCCCTAATATTGTTAATGGAGATTGCCTTGACCATTTAGAAGTTAAAGTAAATGCCACCTCGACAAGACTGGTCACCCTCAGTGAAGCATTGCAGAGCCTGGTACCTTTTCTACTCTCACTTCTAGCTTCCTCTATGTATTCAGCTTCAATCTATATATTTTTATTTTGGAATTAAATGTCTGCATACACTAAAGACAACATGTTGATCAAAAAAAGTGAATTTAGGGGCCTCCCTGGTGGCACAATGGGTTAAGTCTCAGCCTATGAAGCTACCAGCAGCCACTGCAGCACGAGTTCGATCCCTGGCTGGGGAGCTTCCCACAGGGCACAGTAGGCCTCTCCTGCCTCCCTGCTGCTCCCCTCAGCAGTGTACTTCAGTCGATCTGCCTGTTCTGCTCCCCGCTCTGTCTCTGGTGAACCCTCTCACCGCCCCCCACTCTGGCCTGCACCCCAGCTTGCATGCATAAATAAAATAAATCTTTATTTAAAAAAATGGCCCACAACAGGGGAGTGTTTTCCACTTACTGGGGGTCATCCCTTGAAAGGCAAATGTTGACAAGTGCCGCTGCAGACGTGAGCAAGGTGCCCCCCAACAGCGCTGGCAGGAGAACAAAACGGTGCCCCACTTTACTGTTTCTCCAAAAGTGGAGCACTCCTATGACGCAGCCCCCCCTCGCCCCCTGCCCCCCGATATCTGCCCCAGAGACAGGCGCGAAGACGCTTGTCCACACACAACCCGCGATGGTCTCAGCGGCGCGGCTCGCCCTGGCCAGGAACTGCCCACACAGCCACCACACGCGCGGATGGGGGAGGTGAGGGGTCTGTGCCTCCCGTGAGCACGGTCTGCAGCTTCGAGAAGAGCAGCACTGAGGCCACTGCCAAGTAGAAGACCCTCAAAGCCCCTTAAAGCCGAGCGCTCGGGGAAGCCAGCAGACGCTGAAGCCCACAGGTTTTTATTTCTCTGAAATAGCCAGAAAAGGCCAGTGGATCGCAACCAACAAGAAACGTGGTGGCCGCTAATGGGCAAGGTGATGGGGGTGGAAATGTTTGAAAACTCATGGCGGTCGCGATTATATAGCTCGGAAATGTGCCAGAACCCTGACTTGCGTGGCCGGGGAGGTGAAAGTGTGTGAGCAGACAACAGTAGGATGTCGACAAGACAGTGATCAGAGTGTGTTCCCAGAACATGCTCCAATTGCCGGGCAGGGTGGGAGGCCAACAGGCCCGTGGGTCCCCCGCGTCAGGGACAGCCGACCTGTCATCCTGGGCTCACACACCAAGCACCACATTCCCACAGGGCCCGGCACTCAGGAGGGGGCCTGGCTGAGGGCCGCTGGAAGAAGAGTAGACGCCACGCACTGGGGGATGGAGGGGTCTCTGCTTCGCTGCTGCCAGGGGCTCAGAGTGTCTTGCACTCAGGGTGTGGGTGCCTTGCAGAGGCTCACCGCTAGGACTCCTTGCACGCCTGGATTTCCCCCTTTCCTCCAGAACGCTCCCGTGGCTTTCTCGAATCCTCTCCTAACCTACGCTTGGCCACAGACAGCTGTTTTGCTCGTCACAGCTAGAATCGGTGCTGCCTATTAAAACTTGCTCTCCCTGCTCTCCTCCTAACCCCTGGCACTCAGCCACAGATCTTTGTGGCCCATTTTCTAAATCACAAGCCCATGGCTGTCTGCCCTTATTAATTCCACGGGTGCAATTAAAGAGCTCTATTAAAATGAAAATAAACGTGCTTGGTGGTAATTTTGGTAGAAGTAAACCTCTGTGCACAACTGCCTGGTTTCCAGACTCATTTTACAGCGTGGGGTGAGCTGAAGAAGGTTTGACAGCTGAACCAGAGCCGCGCTCCATCAGCATCAGGATGGCAGAAGGGCGAGTGCCTCTGCGGCTTCTTGGTGAATCTGCTCGGTGACCGGGAGCGAAGTGATTACCCCCTGGGTCTGCTGAGTCAGCCTCGCCACAGTAAAACAGCGCTGCAGGCAGCATCTGTTGCTCAGATCTGCCCTTTTGTGGCTGGAGACGCCAGTCATCTGAGAGGCTCTCTTCACCCTGCCGGTTTCTGGCATGATCTTTAAGGGATCCTCAGCTCCGAGAGGAAACGCAGGGCCTCTGCGAAGGCTTGTGACACGGAGAGCCCGGGGACAGGCTGGGGTGTCTGCACCCCTCCAGGAGCCTCCTCCACCCTGCCCGCTCCAGAGGCCTCCCCATCCTCCTCCACTCCACGAAGGTGGACTTAGGAGCCCACGGCCATAAACTGCACCCTGTCCTCGTCTTCTGGTTAGAGCGGGCCGAAGGCTCGGAGGCCAGGAGGAGAGAGAGGACACGGCCCAGCTGTCCCCGTGAGGCCTGCGGGTGGGGGAAGGTGCCCCCCCACCCAGGCCCTGGCTCCCCACCCCCAGGTGCTTCGATGTCTTCCCACCTTTGAAGAAAGTCATAGAGTGAATGAGAATTATCAGGCTTTTCCACCCTCCCCTCAACGATGGCCCTCTGCAGGCCTCCATGCACCCTGATGGCGGCACCTGGAGTGGGGTGGGGGCCTGCGGGAGGGGCGCACCTGGGCCAGAGACTGGGCTGAGAAGCAGTGGCAAGAAGCAGAGAACAGAGCGTGAAGCAAAGGGCCTTCCGTGCGGGGTGCAGTAGAGAGGCCACGAGACACTGCCAGAGAGCCCAGAGAGAGTGAAGATTCGCCTGGGGCTGGGAGACTGCCAGCCTCCCGGCCCCCCACCGCATTGCCTGCCCTGTAACTGGCTGCCCCTCTGTAAGAAATCAATAAAAAGCCTAAAAAGCCACCGAGGGCGCCAGAACTCCTTCCCTTTGCCCCATCTGCGCAGCTCCATAGAGAACCTGCGCTCCCTGCTGCCTTCCTGCTGCTACCGAGGCCAGGATGCAGACACACTCCTGGATTCTAGAGGCAACGATCGCAGCCACCTAGATTTCCACATGGGATGAGTAATCACCAAAGGCAGGGGGTCCTGGTTCTGTCCTCTCACGGAAGGCTGTGCCATCCTGGGGAGCATACTGAACTTGGAGTCAGAAAATCTGAGACTGGGCACTGGCGGCACCACTTAAAAGCTGGTGATGTTGGAAAGTTGCCTCGTTGAGAGACCAAGATGGCCGAGTGACCTCTCGGCCTCAGACCCCTCCTGCTGCAGGGAGGAGAAAGAACAAACGTTCCTTTAATAGACTAGTGGGGGGACCCCAGTGGGTACCTGAAACCTCAGATAGGACTGAACCCTAACTATGCTCTTTTCTCCTATGCACCCACACCTGTGACAACAGGTAATTCTAATTTATAAATGAGGCACAGTAAGAGTTTAACAGCAATAACCAATAATAAAATAGAACAATTCTAGCAGTATACCATAATAAAAGTTACATGAATGTGGTCTTTCTCTCTCTCTCTCAAAATAGCTCACTGTTGGTCATATTTTCAGACCTCAGTTGGCTGCTGGTGACTGAAACTGGAAAAGGGAAACCCCCAATAAGGGGGAGTGATGGTTTCTCAATGAAAATATACACTAAATTTTTTTCCTGGAAGCCTCCGTCTCTTCCTTTGGCACCTGGAAAGGATCTGTCCAGGCTGCACATGGAATTTTGGCTTATTTTGCCTGAACCCGCTGCCCTTTATGAAAAGCCAGCGGCAGAGCCACGGCGAACCTGGGCTCCCCTCGCCCGGGAGTTTCCCTCCACCTGCTTCCCTTCACCCCCCACCCCTGCTGACCACAGAACTCAATAGACTCTTTGTTTGAAAATTTTCGTAGTTTCTACCCCCAAGACTGGGTCATTAACTCTGCAAACATTCCCCCAGGCTACCGTCCAACCTGCTCAAGCTGAAGTTTGAACTGCCTTAGAGTCTGTTCCCTCTTCCTCAGTCACTTGCCATATTTTCTCACTGGCCTCTCACTCTCGAGAAATCAACCTCCACATAAAATAAAAACAAACCTGACTCTACTCTGTGCCACGTGTGCTTAAACCCTTAAACCAAAGCAAGTTCAAGGTCAGATCTTTAAATGCGAATGGTTTGCGGAGCCTCATTCAGCCAACACTGGGTGAGCGGCCTGGACGCGGTCAGCCCTGAGACGACCACGGCCTTGAAGACGCAACTTCAGCCACGGCGGCTGCGGTCTGGTGGGCGAAGAAAGTAAACAAACAGGAGATGACAACCCAGAGTGAAAAATCGACCACAGCAATAAACACTGGGTGGGGGCACCCAGTCCAGCTGAGCCGCTGGAAAGAAGGATATTCCGGAAAAAGGAATAGCAAGCGGGAAGGCCGGAGCAGGGAAAGGAGGCTGAAACAGTGTGAGCAGCCCAGAACTGTCCAGACTCCAGCTCAAACCCTACTGCCCTTCAGACCCCTGGCCTGCCGCCTGCTGGAGTCTCCCTCATGCTCACAGGGGAGATGATGGGACTCCAGGAGCAAGCCTTATTTGTTCCCCTGGGAGTACCGGCTCTTTTTTTTTTTTTTTAAGATTTATTTATGCATACAAGAACTGGGGTGCAGGCCAGAGGAGCGGAGGGTGAGAGAAATCACCAGAGACAGAGCAGGGAGCAGAACTGGCAGACTGACTGAAATCCACTGCTGAGGGGAGAAGCAAAGAGACAGGAGAGGTCTGCTGCGCCATGTGGGAAGCTCCCTGGCTGGGGATCGAACTCGTGCTACAGTCTGGCTCTGGATAGCTTCATCGTGCTGAGACTTAACCCGCTGTGCCACCAGGGAGGCCTGGAAGTACCAGCTCTCTCTTGGGGGCTGACAACTGAGTTAACTTTTTAGCTCTTCCTGTTCAAAACTTCAAAAGGACTTAAAATTCAGCTGAGGAGAACGACGACTCACCTTGAGAGCCCGTGCTCCCCTTGGAAAGTGTCTGCTTTCAAGACATCCATGCCTACTGTCATCTTTTCCCTGTAATTTTCCTCTTTTCTCCACACTGGGCAGAGTGACACTGAAAATAATACACATGACGTGAAAGCAGCTCAAGCCTCCAGTATTCGATCAAAGTGCCGGCGTGAATCACCAGCTGTAATGACAGGCCGCCGCCCGGCCGGCTAAGCAGGGCCGAGAGCCCAGGAACCTGGGCTGGGCTCTTCTCTGACTCAGTGACCTCTCTGCAGGGTGTCATCTTTACCTGTCTGGTGTGCTGTAGTCATAGAGAAATGCTTATCACCTACACGCGCAAGCAGATGTACAGACAGACAGATGATGACCAGTGGAGTAGATAGGAATAGGTTTCAAGAATTTATAGAAGTGGTAGGTGCCTGGGTGATCAGACAACCATTCTTTCAATGGATTCAAATATTTGCAAACTTTCGTTATAAAAGTCATTTGAAGGGCCTCCCTGGTGGTGCAAGGGGTTAAGTCTCAGCAGTATGAAGCTATCAGCAGCCACTGCAGCACAAGTTCGATTCCCCAGCCATGGAGCTTCCCACATGGCGCAGCAGACCTCTCCTGTCTCCCCGCTGCTCCCCTCAGCAGTGGATTTCAATTGACCTGCCTGTTCTGCTCCCCACACTTTCTCTGGTGAATCCTCTCACCCCCTACACCTCTGGCCTGCACCCCAGCTCTTGTACACACAAATAAATATCTTTAAAAAAAAAAGTCGTTCGAAAACAAAATTCCTCTTCTCCAGTGAGACTTTCATCTGCATCCCGTGACATTCCCTTCACTCAGGGCAGCCTTTTGGGTCCAGGCCATTTATGCCACCCCTCTGTCCACTCTCAAAATCTGCTCAGAAAGGGTAGTTACTGCTGATCACAGCTCTTGACTTTCAGCATATTTCTGCCATGTCCTCCCTTACTAGGGAGCACCGTGCTCATCTCCTACTGTGACGTAAGGGTGAGCACCCCCTTAACAGGTTCAGGGTGAACAAGAGGGCACGGAGGGACAAGAGGGGGTTCCCTGAGTCCCAGAAAGCCTATCACAGGGCCTCTGTCTATCCCTCACCAGGACATACACTGTCTCTTTTTAAGTTACATGTCCCAAGTAGATTTTGCTTTATTTTTTTATTTCTTTATTTCTTGGAGCAAATGACAATTTTTTTTTTAATTCTTCCTGTGCTTTCCTAACCCTACAGAATCCAAACAAACAGGATTTACAGATGTTAAAAAACAATGCCAATCAATATACTAATACCCAAATTTCATTCTTGATTATGGATTCTGCTTAAAACCAGCCGCTGTTCTGAGCACATGACCCCTCTAGCCCTCCAACAGCTGGGGGGAATAAGGCTACCAAGACGGCTGGTTATTGGACGAGCTGACCTGAGCAATGTCAGACTCATAGAGGGCCCCGGGCCCCATCCACTGGGGCACATGATCCCAATGTACCAAAACCGAC
Organism: Scalopus aquaticus; assembly: GCA_004024925.1. Classification (NCBI taxonomy): domain Eukaryota; kingdom Metazoa; phylum Chordata; class Mammalia; order Eulipotyphla; family Talpidae; genus Scalopus; species Scalopus aquaticus. Next base: position 16,278 of record PVIJ01003146.1, read on the forward strand.
CCCCAGGGCTCCCTAGCTGAGATAGTCCCCGAGTTTAGACCAAACAGTGTGGGCTGTGTCAGTATGGACTGAGACAGCCTCACTGCCCAGGGGTGCACCTCACCCCCTGCACCCCTGCAGTCCAGCGCTGGACCCTTCCGTCCCAAAGGAATCATTTTTCTGGACTCTGCTGAGCTTAAAGCAAGAAAGCCAAAATTCTGCTTCTGGGGAGGGTTGGCAGGCACCGTGTCCTGACTCAAGGTGGCAAGAAGCAACCCAAGAAGCCAAGAGTGGGCAAGGGAAAGAGATGATGGAGACGTTCCTGTTCACGCAGAAACAGAAAGAGGAGAAGAAACTTCAGGAGCCCCGAGCGAAGGCCTTGAAGAGACGTCCCAGCCCCTCCCCCCAACACACACCAGAATGAAACACTTGGGAGCATGTTGTACATTTAAGAGTAAACTTCAGTAAAAATAAAAAGGTCACAGAGCGGCGGGACTTCTCTTTAGGTCTTTTCACTCCGCCCTTTCTTAGCTGAGAGGTCCAAGGACACCCAGCCCAGGTCCTGCCGATGTGTGGCTTCGTCCAGTCTTTGCTCTACCCCAAATCCTGTTCCACCTGGGATTAAACCACCCACTGGAGAGGGGACAGAGACACCCGAGAGACAAGGACAGATTCAGAAGAAAGTGGAGCTGAGGCAGATAGACAAAAAGCCAAAAGCATTTTTCTCCTTAGGTTTGGTCGTCGGTTGAAAGAAAATAAAACTGCTTCTCTCTCTCCCATGATCTCAAAACACATTTTACCACCGAAACAGCTTCGCTGTGGTTTAGGAAGCACTTTCTATCGTTCACAGCTCTCCCATCTCTATTTTTTGAGAAAAGCTTTGTGACAGCACAATCTAAAAATAAACATACTTTCCTTTAGGAAGTCACCGCTCCCTTCCCCTCGCATGTTAGAGGAAATACAGCAGATCTAACTGTGGTGATGTTTAGAAAAAGGAAACCCAGCCACAAAGCAGACCCCCTTCCGGGGTTTCCCAGGCCAGCACCACCGGCCCACCAGGCGGGAGGGGGGACCCCCATCCTCCACGACACACCCACCTTCTGCTCTCTGTGGGCTGAATGTTAAGCAAATCTAAATCAAAGTCCACGAAGGTTCTTTTCTTTCTGGGGACAGATAAAAACACAGGACTGCAGACCAAACTTGAAAGTCTGTTGTACATTCAATCGGCCGAATGAACCAGAGGAATTCATTTCACGATCCCTGGGAACGAGGCTTCCAGGGCCCATGGAGACGTCCATCTGTCCAGCCCTGACCTTGACCCTCTTTCTTCCCGTGGTGCCCTGCCCGGGCTTGTCCGGATTAGTGGTTATCAGGAGACCAGCTCATGAGAAGCTTTGCAAGAGCCAGAACTGCCTTCTTTTTTCTCCAGCACATTCCAAAAGTGGCCAAAGCACCTGAGAACAAGATTTCCTTGGGATTTAGCACTCTCGGGCCCCAGGCACACACACCTGGCACTGACGGTGGAAGGCACGAGGGCCCCACCAGGAAACGTGATATTGGGTCTGCGGGACACAGCACGGTCAGCTGTCACCGCTGCTGAAGCCGGCTCTGAAGCCACACCAAGCAACTCCTATCTGCTCTCAGAGTTGTGTATCTAGAGGAGAAAACTATCAGTAAGTGCAGCAGAGTTAAAGGACAAAAACACGAATGCCATAAACTACTAAAATCACGATATCCCTGAAGCGGGTCCTCTGAGTGCAGTGCTTTGGTCCACTTGAGTGCAGTGCTTTGGGCGGAGACTAGATGCAGAATAAACAACTGAGAGCAGCAGTTAATGCCTCGGGCACTGACTGGCAAACCGTCTCCTCCAGAACTTGGGCCTGGCTCTTAGCAGTTGTGGAACTAAGCCCAAATATTTAACCTATGGGTGGCCTTTGTTTCCTCATCTGTAAAGTGGAAATAACACAAGTACTTATTTTCTGTAATAAAGAATTCATACATAGGCCTCCCTGGTGGCACAACGGATTAAGTCTCAGCACTATGAAGCTATACAGAGCCACTGCAGCAACAGTTTAATCCCCGGCTAAGGAGCTTCCCACAGGGTACAGCAGACCTCTCCTGTCTCCCCGCTGCTCCCCTCAGCAGTGTATTTCAGTAGATCCGTCTGTTCGGCTCCCCGCTCTGTCTCTGGTGAATCCTCTCACCACCCCACACCTCTGGCCTACACCCCAGCTCCTGTATGCATAAATAAATAAATCTTTAAAAAAAGATTTCTTAAAAAAAAAACAGAATTCATATATAAGGAGTGGATAGAGAGATACACACATATAAGATTAGCCTACAATAGGAATGTATGTACACATATATTATCAGTAGTAAGGAAAGTGTATCTACACATATATATGCATCTATGTGTACACATGTGCCTATCTTTGTTTAATTGTTTGGTTCCCTCGCTGCAACCTCATGACAACAGGAGATATCGATTGCTTGTTGCTATGGGGACCGCACTGTATCCACTCGGCCAAGGGGAGCTGCATTCCCAGCATTCCCTCCCCTGACGCTCTGGGTTGGGGCTGACCCCCAGAGGAACTTGCACGATGTTCAGAAAACCAAAAGTGAAGTCTGGAGCATTTGGGTGCTGGCGAGAGCCCCTGAGCAGCTGCCCCGTGTCAGGGGGTCCCACGGGGCTCTGCTCGGCCAGTGCCCACCGGGCTCTACACGCCTCTGACTCCTGGCCCGTCGGGGTATAGCTCCATGGGCCAGCCAGTGGCTGGTCCCTGTGTTTTCAGGGCTGGAGGCAATGAGGGAGACACAGGGCCTGGTTTGCCCCCACGGGCCCCAGTTGTCTTTTTGGATTCCAAGTTGTTCTGGGTTGGGGGGACAGGGGTGCAAACTGCAGCTCCTGGAGATTGGTTCTCACGTCTGATTCGACTTAAAGGTGTTTCTGCTCCTGGGCCTCCCTGGTGGTGCAGAGGTTAAGCGCTGCGCTGTGGAGCTGTCTGAGTTCAACACCCGGCCGGGGAGATTCCCACATGGCACAGCAGACCTCTCCTGCCTCGCCCACTGCTCCCCTCAGCAGTGTATTTCCGACGATCTGCCTGTTCTGCTCCCCACTCTCTCTCTGGTGAACCTTCTTGCCGCCCCACGCCTCTGGCCTGCACCCCAGCTTGTATGCATAAACAAATCTTAAAAAAAAAAAGAAAAAGGTGTTTCTGATCCTGTCCCCGCTGGTAAAGAGAACAGAGGCACCTGCAGGTGAGTGGCTCCGTCATCGCGGTCGCCTGTGATCAGCTTCTACAGAAAGCAGCGCTCGGGGTAACTAAGTCACTTCTGCCATAGAAAGACCTTGGTGGAGCGGGTTGCGTGGCTGCGTTCTGGAGAACTCGGAGAAAGAAAATGATGAGCTTAGGGCTTGAAATTCCCAGCTCCAGGTCTGGTTTCTACAGAACTAGAAATCTCGTGTAAACATCCTGCAGCCAAGATTTCTGAAAACCAAACTCAAAATCAAATCCAGTTAACTTCCCAACCTTGCAGAATACCTTGTGCTAAAGTCCAGGCAGTGATGGAAAGGAGCAGGCCCTCCAGCTGGGGAGGGGACACACAGGCCTGGTCAGCTCAGCTGGGGAGGTGGCCTCCCCCCATTTCTGCCGAGTTGTCCTTGCTGGTAGAAACCCTATCTTCTGTGTCCATGGAGGTGAGCCTCACAATGCCTGGAGATCCTAAAACCGTCTCTGCTAAGCTAGCAGGCCCCAACAGGGAGAAAACGTTACCTAGAAGTTTCCAACAGGCACCAGAAGAAACTGCATAATCATCAACAAAAATGTGGGTTCTGGGCTTCCCTAGCGCAAGGGGGTAAGTCTCAGCACTATGAAGCTACGGCAGCTACTGCAGCAAGAGTTTGAGTTCCATCACCAGCCAGGGAGCTGACCCACATGGCGCAGCAGACCTCTCCTGCCTCGCCCGCTGCTCCCCTCAGCAGTGTATTTCAGTAGATCTGCCTGTTCTGCTCCCCACTCTGTCTCTGGTGAATCCTCTCACCCCCTGCACCTCTGGCTTACACCCCAGCTCTTGCATGCATAAATAAATAAATCTTTAAAAAATGTGGGAATCCAACAAAGGTGTTCAATGGTAGAAGAAAGAATACAAGGTTGGACTGGACTGAACTTACTAATATAAATGAATTATAAGGTGTGTTACATAATAAAAGTTGAAGCAGCGCCTGTGTGTTGATTCCAGTGGAGGTCAGGCTAGTGGGAGGGGCCTGACAGTTTTCTCACTTGGTTGCCTGAAACCTGAAACCCCAGGAAGCAGCACTAAACCTTTAAAGAGACAGCTTCCGGCTCAGCATGAACAGGGGAGGAAAAGGTACCACCCAGTTGGAACACTCAATCTTTCAGAATGAACAAGAAGGGCCTCCCTGTTGGTGCAAGGGGTTAAGTCTCAGCACTATGAAGCCATCACAGCCACTGCAGCACGAGTTCGATCCCCAGCCAGGGAGCTTCCCACAGGGCGCAGCAGACCTCACCTGCCTCGCCTGGTGCTCCCCTCAGCAGTGTATCTCCGTCCATCCACCTGTTCTGCTCCCCACTCTGTCTCTGGTGAATCCTCTTGTCCCCCCCATACACCCCTGGCCTACACCCCAGCTCTTGTATGTATAAATAAATTTAAAAAAAAAAAAAGCTTACTGAGAAAACTTGAACAAATACACAGTCTTATTTTTTTTTAAAGATTTATTTATTTATGCATACAAGAATTGGAGTGTAGGCCAGAGGTGGGGGGGGGGGGGGGTGGTGAGAAGATTCACCAGAGACAGAGTGGGGAGCAGAACAGGCAGGTTCACTGAAATATACTGCTGAGGGGCGCAGCGGGCGAGGCAGGAGAGGTCTGCTGAGCCCTGTGGGAATCTCCCTGGCTGGGGATGGAACTCGTGCTGCAGTGGCGGCGAATAACTTCATAGTGCTGAGATGTAACCCATTGTGCCACCAGGGAGGCCCACAAATGCACAGTTTTAGTTGGAAACTTTAACACTCCTCCCTTAGTAATACAGAGAGCTGGTAGTCAGAGGATAAGCAAGGACTTAGAAGAACTGAATAATCTATCAATCAGCCAGACCCAATTTAACATTTCTAGAACCTTCTACCCAACAACAACTAAATATACATTCTATCCAGGTACACATGAAGCAGTGCCCAAGAAAGACTACATCCTGGGCCCAAACCAAACCTTTGTTATTATTTACTTTTGTATTTATTTGTAAATACTTTCTCCTATTTTGTAAGTTGTCTCTTCAATCTGTTCATTATTTTTTCCTGTTTAGAAGATTTTTGGTATGATGGATAAAGTTCTGTTTTGAAATTTTTATATATATTACCTTTTTCTTACATCATTATTCATTCTTGGACAATATATGATTTCTGCCCTTGGGTGTGATCACGTAGTTCTCTCACCCCCGAAGTACTCACAGCCCAACACCAGTCTCCCATTTCAGTGAAAACTATAAATCCCATCCTGGATGCCTCATATCTGTGGTCAGCTTCCAGGGCTGAACCTTTACAATCTACAAGAATTCAAGATGTTCAAAATATGTTCTTGGATGATAATAGAATTAAACTAGATAGCAACAATGAAAAGAAATCTAGAAAATTCCTGGATGTTGGAAATTAAGCAATACCTTAGTCCTTAAATAATCATGTGCAGTGGGTACTACTATCACTTTCATTTACACACGAATAAATGAGTTAAGGAGAAATGAAGGAACTTGGCCAAGTTCATTCAACCAGCAAGTTTTGGCCTCAGGAACTACCCTCAAGATATCTGGATCCAGGCCTCCCCGGTGGCGCCGCGGTTAAGCGCTGCGCTGTGGAGCTGTCGGCAGCGGTGACGCAAGTTCGACGCCCCGGCCGGGGAGAATCCCACATGGTGCTGCAGACCTCTCCTGCCTCGCCCGCTGCTCCCCTCAGCAGCGTACTTCTGATCTGCCTGTTCTGCTCCCCACTCTGTCTCTGGTGGACCCTCTCGCCGCCCCACGCCTCTGGCCTGTACCCCAGCTTGTATGTATAAATAAAAAATAAATCTTTAAAAAAAAAAAAAGATATCTGGATCCAAAATCACTCACCACTGTCCCCAGACTTAACTTTGAAGTTGCCTGAATCATCCACACCACTTTCCATGCATCACATGATCCATTTAATTCATTTGGATTCATTTTGGATAATTCAGGATATTTTTACCGGATGTGAAATTCCAAGTGCTATCAGGGCTTTAAAGACTTTTCCCATTGATTCTGGCCATTGTTCTGTAACCTGGAATGTGCTTTTGTGCTTTGACTGCTTATCTCTGCCTTTGAACATCGCCCCATGATCTGACTAATGGCAATTTCCCTGAACGTTTCCTGCCTGGGTTATCCTGAGTGTCTTAGAGCTCCAGGTTGACAGTGCTTCTCTCTCTCTTTTTTTAAGATTTATTTGTTTATGCATACAAGCTAGGGGGTAGGTCAGAGTTGGGGGGGGGGGCTGAGAGCACTCACCAAAGACAGAGTGGGCAGCAGAACAGGCAGATGTACTGAAGTACACTGCTGAGGGGAGCAGCGGGCAAGACAGGAGAGGTCTGCTGCGCCATGTGGGAAGCTCCCTGGCCGGGGATCGAACTCGTGCTGCAGTGGCTGCCCATAGCTTCATAGTGCTGAGACTTAACACCTGCACCACCAGAGAAGCCCTGAAGTGCTTCTTTTTAATCACCCAGTGTAAGGCTCTAGAGATGGGGCCCATTCCCCAGGAGCTCCACTGATAGCCTTGATTTCTCTGAGAAGAAACAGCTATTAATACAATTTCCACAGAAATATCAGCCTAGATAATTTAGTAGAAAACTCAGACTTAGAAGTCAACCCAAGTTGGGTTCAATCATCATGTCTTCTATTTACTTGCTTTAACTTCTCTGAGCTTCAATCCCTCTATTATAATAAGGTGTAACACATAAGATTGATGAGAGAATTAAAAAAGATGGTACCTGGCATCTATATAATTAGCACCAGAAAAGAAGAAGTTTAAGACCTTTGCCTTTCCCTGGTTTTACACCAAAGCAATAAATTACTGAATTTCAGGCATCAACAAATCAGGAGGCATTTGTATGGAGGACATGAAGAAAGGAAAGACAACATTTTGGCATTCCTGAGTTGCCATATGGGCGGTCAGCCCTGCTTCTTGGGATTCAGCTCTTGTACCCCGGAGAGAACAATATAATTTTCAGAAATGGAAAAGATGAGAGAAAGAAGTTGGTTCAATGCAAGAATGACTAATTAAGCAACTCAGCCAAATATTGGGCTATTTGATCCAGAAGTCAAAGATCTGAATACTGCACATAGGTGTTAAAAATATATTAGAACAGAAGCATTTTAGCAAATGTGTTCATAACATAAGAGAGATCACTAGATTCCAGTCAGAAAACCCAATTCAAATCCCAGCCCTGCCACATCCTTGACCACAGCAAGGAATGTGACGTGCTGTCTCTCTCGTCAGGTGGTTCCATGCACACTCGGGAAGCTGTGAGGAGCTACTACAAAGAGAGGAAAATACTATCTCTACATTATGAAGACACGGACACTGATGTTATTAGCAGCCTTAAAAGGCATTTCTGGGGACTTTCTGTCAGGACAAGATTATTATTTCTAAATTATTCTAGATTATTCCTAAATGCCCATTTCATTAGGATGCAACATTTACACACACCTCAGATGATCTTTTCAAGAACGTCAGGGGATGGGTTTACTCAGGAACCTGAGGGAGTGTGGCTCCAAACCACCCACCTGCCTTAGAGGGAACAGCTGTGCGAAGAGTTGAGGTGAAGAGGATAGAGGAGCTGATGTGCAGGAAGGGGGGTGCTAAGGCGAGACAGCTCCCCCAAACAACAAATCACCCCCCACCACAAAAAACCAGCCCCTTAGAAACCAGCTTGTTCGCAGTGTCTGCCTGTTTCCAGGGTATAAATCCTCCCGTCGTAGTTGACATCAGACCCAAGATCTGGGGAGCACTTTCCAATCAGGGACTGGGAGGAGCCGCCGGAGCCTTCAGCACAGACTGGCCTGCAGGGCTCCCGCTCCCCAAGGCGGCTTCTTACCACGTGGTTTAATGCTCCTGTTTCCGTGCATTGCTAGGTAGCGACATCTAGAAGCAAATCCCAGTCTGGCTCAAGTGCTCGGCAAAATCACTTCACAGGACCGGAGTCTCCTGCAGGAGGCAACCAGGGGCGGCTGCCGCTGCGGTGTGGCCGCGAGGGGTGCTCCCAGGTCGGGACGAGCTGGAGCCGCCCTCCTGCAAAGAAAAATGACCTGATCACCACCTGGTGCCCTCAAGGGCCCCTCATTCAGCAAAGGCAGGATGGATGCCTGACGCCCCCCCTCGATGCCAAAGACCCGTATGGCTCCCTCACCCCCACACGGCAGGGGACCATAACCCACTCGGGTGGACCCGAGCTAGGAGGAAACGGCGTAGCCAGTGGGCAGAGAAGGGGCCTGCGGTGGCACTCGGCCTTGCGGAGAAGACCACGCACACCCGCCTGGGGCCCCGCCTCGGGCACTAAGGAGCCAGTTGGTGCACAGGACACTCGGCCTCTTCGGCCTCTACTTAGGACCTTTATGGCTTTTTTTCTTGTTGGGGGAAAACAAACAAACACGTTGATTGTAGAAAACACTCAAGAGCAAATAAATAAAATAAAGACATAAAAATCCCCTATAACCCAATTATCCAAAAATACAATTAGCTCTTCTCCCTCAGGCAGGTGTCGGTGTGTGTCTGTTTTGTCTGACGGAGCAGGACGCGCTCGCAGAGGCAGCTTTGCACCTGCTGGCACCGCCCCCTTCGAAGCACAGCCCCGTTCTCCAGCTGTGAGTTACTTTTCTAGACATCCGGAATAAGGCGGATTTCACCAGCCAGGAGACTTGTCTGTCAAGGGTCAGGCCCCTGGGTGGGCGCTGGGCCCCCAGCTCTGCGGCTCTGCCACCCCAAGATCAGGAAGGAGGAGGGCGGGTGTCTGACCTCAGTGCCCGGCTCTCCCTGCTGGAGGGGAAGTCCCAGGGGCACCTGCGTTTGCCCGGAGGCCAGTGGAGCAGTCTGCACCCCCACCCCCCTTGGGACACGTGCGCCGCCTTCCAGAAAGCGCTTTTCCCGCCACTTTTCTCCCGTCGGGCACCTGGGGCAGGGGTGGCAGCGGGCGAGCGGGGGGGTGCGGGGGCAGAGGAGTCGACGCCAGACGCGCCCTTGATCTTTCTGGAAAGAACATGGAAGACGGCTTCACCTCGAGCTGGACGTTGCCAAATCCCAGATTGATGGCTTAAGCTATGCAAGGCAGTGGGGGCCTCTTGAAAACCGCCGAGGCGCGGGATGCTGGAAGTTGCTGCACCCCCATTCCTTCTTGGGGGTCGCGGTTGCGCTTGGGTCCCTGCAGCCCAGGGGCCCAGGCCCGAGCGCAGCAGACGCGCCCCGGGGGCGCACGGCTGGGGAGGTGCCTCCGAGAGAGCCCAGGGCTGGGCTCCGTTTTTTCCGCAGAAAACCTTTTCGTTCGTCACAGCTGAGTTCCTGTTTTAACACAGAAGGGCTCATTGTCCGGAGTCACCCAGCCTGTCGGGCCACTTCGGGAATTCTTTCTGCGCAGCGGAACTTGGGGTGGGCCCTGCACGGGGTCGCCGGCGAGGCGGGGGCTACCACGGGCGCGCGCCAGCCTTCTCAAGGGTCACACGCTGCCTTCTCTCCCAGACGGGAAGGCGGGACGGCTGCTGACCCCGCGGGCTTTCACAACAGTCGAGACTCCCCTACCCGATGGGCGCGATGAATGATTAACCCGCACAAGCCCCAGCGCTGGGCGCACCTCCCCAGACTCTCCTTCCAGGGACTGGCATCAAGCGGCTCCGCCCTCTGCTGACCTGCTGGCTGTGGGCGGCTCCTGCTGTCCTGGAGACTCCTGTCTGAGCAAGAATCCTAGTTCAGTTAACTGGGCCCCCGCCCCTGCTCCCCGCCCCCCAGGTCTCGCCACCACCCGAGCTGCCTTCAGCAGAGGGGTCTGGCAAGCATCCCCCAGCCCTGCCTGCTCCTTGTTGGAATCACAGTTGAGTCCCATCTCTCTCCTCCAGGGAGCCCACAGCGTGGCCCTCCTTGGATGCATTCTGCCTTCCCCCCTTCAACAAGACTCCAGAGTAACTGTTGGCTACACGTGGGCACCGATGTGTTGCGAGACCCAACTGTAATATCAAAACACAATTTCATCTCACTCCCAGGTAGTCCTGTGGGCCATCTCTGGGCTGGACTTTGAGGGGCTGGTCGCCAGCAATTAGCAGGGGCCAGTGTCTCCTAGTCTGCAGCTGGCCGTCGATGTTCTCCTTCAGCTGGGGAGCCCCTGTAAGCCCTATGTTTCGGGGCAGAAGCTTGCAGCTGGTGGGCACTAACATCCGGCCATCTAGATGAAGCCAGAGGCAGGGCGCTGGGTCTCCTTCAGAGGAGAAAGAACGGCTACTGGGTGTGGGGAAGGCATCCCACAGTCAGAGCCAGCTGCGGGACACTGGGAAGCAACCAGCCAACACAAGGACCGGAGATACTTTGCAAAGAACTGACTCCATTTCTTCAGCACATCAGTGGTCAGACAAACAGGAGGGAGAGACTGTGCTGCATCATGTGAGACTTTAAGGCGACCTAAGAGACATTAAATATAATGATGGACCTTGTCTGGATGCTGATTTTAACCACCAACTCTAAAAAGACGGCTTAGTCCACAGGGGAAATAGAAGACATGCTTGTATTAGACTATCTAAGGAGTTACTGTTGGTTTGGTAGCCGTAAGGGCCAACTGTCACTTTCTTCAGCCCTCTTACTTATGAGTGAAGTGATATAAAGGGAAGGAGCTGGCAGACAGTCGCGTATTCACGGCGTGGAAGCTGAGCACACAAATAAATTGTTATTTCTACTCTTGTGTATGTTTGAGAATTTTCATTGTGAAAAAGATGCAAGGGTGGCAATCAGAAGTGGAGAAATCGGGCCTCCCTGGTGGCGCAACAGGTTAAGTGCAGCACTATGAAGCTATCCAGAGCCGCTGCAGCACGAGTTCGATCCCCAGCCTGGGAGCTTCCCACATGGCGCAGCAGACCTCTCCTACCTTGCCCACTCAGTAGTGTACTTCAGCTGATCTGCCTGTTCTGCTCCCCACTCTGTCTCTGGTGAATCCTCTCACCGCCCCACACCTCTGGCCTACTCCCCAGGTTGTATGCATAAATAAATAAATCTTTAAAAAAAAAAAAAAGAAGTGGAGAAATCTCATCAACAGAGTCTGAATCAGTGAGGGTCTCTGGCACCTTTGATACAAGACAAGCCAGCAGGCCCCGCGCCCTGTTTAAATAGCCCGGTGTTGCCTTCATCTTGAATACGGGGCTCCTCGTTTTCTCCTCTTAAAATTGCATTTGGGATTCAGTCCTTGGTCGACACAACGGTTGTTGACAATCACATAAAAAGAGCTATTTTTCCAGATACACTTCTTACGTCAGATGAGCATTATAAAACGAAGACAAGTGTCATTCCCAAATTCTTGAATCCGGACGGAATTCTCCAGAAGCAGCAGTAAGGAAGCATAAGCACACTTTCAATTTAAAGAGATTTTCAATACTCCTCCCCTCCACACACTCCCTCCCTGCACACACACACCCATCACTGCGTGGGAACCTCTGGGCTAGGGAGAACACTAGCTCTCTCACATGAGGGACATGAGGGCTGAAGCTGCCCATGCTGAGAGCACAGAACAGATGGATTCTCATGAATATGCCAACCCCCAGCTTGCTGGCTCGCAGAGGGGGCTCTACCTCACCGCCACGCCAATCACCTCCGCCCATCACCTCCACGGTGGGGCCTTCCTACCCATTATCTTTTATTATGGACATTTCAGACGCATCCCAAAGTAGAGTGACTAATGGAGCGAGGTCCCCCACCTTTTACCCACCTTGAACTACTACTAACATACCACATCTTGTCTCATCTGTGTCTCCCCAACCTTGCCTGTTGGACTTGCTTTTGTTCTCTGCAGCATTTTAAATCCCAGGCCATCTGACGCTGCTTCACACGCACTTTGCACACTGCAGTGGGATTCGTTTGTGTGGCAGCTTCTCCCACGCACCCGCGGCCTTCGGGGCTAGGGATTCCTTCATGGTTTTAGGCACCAACCCAGGAGCTGGCCCGCGGCTGGCATCCATAAAGACTTGGAACTCGATGTATAATTAAGGGCAACAGATTTACTGCCATTAACTTAAAAATAGGTCTTAATTTACAAAACAGCTGATGCCTCAGTCACCCACCTTTCGCCACTCACTCACTTAGGCCCGAGGCTGGCGGCCATGGGATGGGGCTTGCAGCAGAGGTCCAGAGTTGCTTCCCGGCCCTGCGTTGGGTCAACTCCATCGAAGGCGAGGGTCCATCCTGCTTCCCAAAGATGGCCGCAGCATGTCTCCTGCCCACACCAGCTTCCAGCAGGAGGCCGTCCCCCATCGACAGTTTATGTTCCTTTTCTTGGCAGCTGGGCGGGCTTACAACCATAGTGAATGAGGTAGTACAGGGCACCCAAGGGAGGTATGTAGCTTCTGGCTTGTCAGGAAGTCACAGTGGACTCTGGGAAACAGCCTGGCCAGAGGGGGCTGCCATGCTGTGAAGCCCGAAGACCACCAGAGAAGGTTCTGGGGCTCACTGAGGGGACATGCCAGCCGAGCCCAAGTCGCCTCAGTCGCCCAAATCTCAGTCCCTGCTGTTCTGACTCCAGCTACTTCAGAATGACATCATGAGTGACCCCAAGCCAGAAGTGCCTGGCCAAGCCCTTTCTGAATTCTCGATCCACTAATACTGTGAAAGATGCTGTTATTTTAAGCCTTTAACACTGTGTGTGCCGGTGCCCTTTCAATTTACCAGCCCTTGGGGCCGGCCATTTTCTGCGCCCAGCATGAATGGTAGAAGCATTCAATAAAACACACACAACTCCTGAACTACTGGATATTTAAAAAACTGTAATCTCTCTCATAAAACCCCTTACACTTTCACCAAAACAATGTGTGAAGCTTCTAGACTGAGTACGATCAAATAAATAGCTCCTAATAGTTTCAAATAAATCCACTGTGGCGTGAAAAAACGGAGACTAGATGAACACGTATGAATACGTGAGCGACCACCTGATACTGGTGACAAAACACGTACTGATACGTGAGCGGACCACAAAGCGTTAAGTACTGAAGTGTCTCGTAGTAGCGACAGGAAACCAGAACTCGGGCAGGCCACTTATGTCTGTGCCACACCGCCACGGCCCTAAAATGGGAATGAAAGCGGTCGCCACAGAGCTCGGGGAGTGAGCCGTGACCTTTGGGCACATTGCAGGCTCCATAAACAAGGGGAGTGGGGGGCGGGTGTGGCGGTCACCCCTGGGGAGCACATGTCAAATCCTGACCAACTCAGCAGAAACACCTGCGAGTCCCCGTTGGCCCATCCAAGCCGATGCAGTTACTCACGAGTATCCCACCGACGAAAAGTCAGCTCCAGGGCTGCTTGAGTTCTGAATTCTTTCAGCAATGGGAGAAACAATACAATTTTACAAATCGCTTGGGCTCTAACTGCCTGGTAAACATGCCCTGGCCTGCAGGCAGGCTTGGCAGTTCTGACTTAGGTTCTACTCCCTTCTCAGGTAAAACAGGCTTCTTGGAGCAGCAGAAAGGCTGCCATCTCCTTCCTGTTCTCAGGTGTAAGTTAAGTGGGAGGGAAAGCTTCCCGCAGATTTGATTTTGAGAACCTGGAAATAATCAAGCTGTCATCTCTTCTCTTTCAAGAGAACATGCATGGTCTTTTACACTCATTTGGTGAATTTAAAAAAAAAATTTTTTTTGGATGCCTAACTATTATTTTACATTCCGGTTTGTATTTCCACAAAGAGGGTTTTCTCCCCTCCGGTGTGGTCACTGTAATTTCCCATCATTATTTGGTGAATTTGCCCCAGCCTCCCCAAAGGTGAACCGAGAATGTTCTAGAACACTGATTTCTGACTCCCCATCCTCCGCTCTCCACTGTAACTCATGCTAGCGTGTTCTCAGTAAAAGCTGACTCACCAAGCCGGAATCACACGAGAGCTAAATAAAAGTAAAACAAGAGTATTTGAAAGAGGATATATTTATTTACATCACTATTTCCTTTTTACAACTACTATACTTTTAAATAATAAAATTCTCCAGGAAATCAGGGACTTTTAAATTAAGATATTTTAACAAAGAAAATTTCCACAATGTTTTTATTTACACGAATTTTCAAGAGTTTTACATAGTTCTTTTGAAACTGCACAGCCTAACAAAAACTTCTTACTTAGACCTTTCAAGAAAAAACTTTCAAAAGTTTTCGTGTAGGAAACTACGCTTCGAAGAGGTCCTTGCGGTTCACCTCCTTTGGGACCGTGCCCCTGGACACACTTACACACCTGCTCCAGAAACCATCCACACGCCGGTTGTGAGCTGGGCTGATCCGGCAGGTTTTGATGGTAAGATACTTTCTAGACAATTTAAACTGCTTTGATTGAAACTTTCTGGGAGTTTTCTGTGTCAGTCATACGCGGTTTGTAAGCCGCCTGTATTCTGAGCGCTGCGTTTCTAAGAACGGCTCTGCTCCGGTCTAGCCCAGGCTGAGAGACTCACGGATTCACAACTCTACCGGGAGGGCACTGGGACATTTCCCTCTCCTTGTCCAGTCATATTTGGGATGCTTAAGTTCCCGGATATTGCACATGCAAATCACCTGTCTTTGAAAGAATTTACTCTTCGCAAAATGACTTTCAATAGTAACCACGATTGGACATCCTTTTATGTCACACTGACAGATTTCAAATATTTATTAGTGAAACTATAAGAGGATAGATTTTTCCTAATATTTTAAGCACGAGTTCCTCTGAATAGTTGGTATAACATCCTTTAAAAAATAGAAAAATTAACTTTGACCATGACCCAAGCTACAGTTCCCAATGACAGCTCAGACGCTCTGCCCACTTCTCCGTCAGACAGCGCAGGGCCGGCCCGAGCGTCAGGCCGCGGCGATGGAGGCGTCATCCACGAGTCGACCCTGTGGCTTTAAAGCACAGAAACGAAAGGGTTTATGGGACAATGATGACACAAACGCTCTAGCAACGGAGAAGATCTTGAAATTCGCGGCAGCGCTTCACAGAAACCCAACAAACAGGCGCAGCAACATCGAGACAGGAAGTCCTCCTGCCCCACACCTGCTTTCTCCGCGGAGCCCGGGACTGCCCCAGCCCTGCGCCCGCCTGCCCGGGCTGACACCCCACCATCTCGCGTGGCTGTCTCCAACCGGCGTGCGCGCAGCCCGGCGTGGCAGGCTCAGGGGCCCGCCCCTGCATCCTCGCCCCCTGCTTGGGCCATGCCCAGCCCTTGCGCTAAGCAGCAGCAGCCATCTGCTGCCCGCCCAAGCGAAGGGCGACACCCCCGGCGTGAAGCGAATGCAGGAGCGACCAGGGCCCGGCCTTCCGAGCGTCCTGCAGCGTTCGGCCCGATGCAGGAAGTTCCTAAGATACTCTTGGAAAAGT
This sequence comes from Scalopus aquaticus, assembly GCA_004024925.1. NCBI lineage: Eukaryota > Metazoa > Chordata > Mammalia > Eulipotyphla > Talpidae > Scalopus > Scalopus aquaticus. The sequence continues at coordinate 31,845 of PVIJ01003146.1, forward strand.
CTTTTTTAAAAAAGCCACTGTTTAAACACAGAAGACCTAAAGTTGGGAGATTTTTTTTCTTTCACAACTTCAAAGCACAGTGTACGGGAGGAGCTTGGAAACCTGAACAAAATGGTTACTTCTGCAGATGCAACAAAAGTCTGGAGAGAGAAAAGCTCAGGAGGATTATGAAGGATATCTGAACAGAGACTCATTCATGACCCACCAAGTCGCAGGGTACAACAAGCATCAGTTCCCCAAAACTTGAAAAGACAGATACAGAAGGAAAACAGTAAGTAGTGTAACCTGCTATTCCAAATGGGGTAAAGATCTCACAGTTAAAAGAACCCTAGTGCAGGGGCCTCCCTGGTGGCGCAGAAGTTAAGCGCTGCGCTGTGGAGCTGTCGGCAGCGGCGACGCGAGTTCGATGCCCAGCCAGGGAGAATCCCACATGGCGCAGCAGGCCTCTCCTGCCTTGCCCGCTGCTCCCCTCAGCAGTGTATTTCTGATCTGCCTGTTCTGCTCCCCACTCTGTCTCTGGTGAACCCTCTCGCCGCCCCACGTCTCTGGCCTGTACCCCAGCTTGTATGTATAAATAAAAAAATAAATCTAAAAAAAAAAAAAAAAAAGAACCCTAGTGCAGTCAGTTCACTCTCTCACACAGCCTGCACTTTTTTTTAATCCCAAGGACCTGGAAATTGTATCACTGTGAAAAATCAAAATATTAAACCCGAAGGGAGTTTCGAGCAGATGAGCACTTCCAGCACAGACAAGGTCCAGAGCTGCAGACAGGATTAGGAGCGCTCGGGGCTCATATTTGGAGAGTGAATCCAGTTACAATCCAACTACAGTCTAAGTCAAAGAAGAAACATGTTTAACGATACTCTAAGGAGAAATCACTTAGCTAAGGCAAACAGAAATCTCTGAAGCTAGTTTCGCTACAATAATACTAACTTTTAGAAATGAACAGCAAAGTTGCCAAATTCATATAATGGAAGTCAAAACTACCCGTTCATCTTGATGTTCTTCAGCGACGTCTACATGAAACAACACCTCTTTTTGTTTGTTTTCAAGACAGTAAATTTAAATAGCCGCAAGTGCCCACGCCTCACCTTGACGAAGATGCTAGTAGGTAGGAACCGCCGCAGAAGCTGGTGGGTGAAGTCAGGAAACCGCAGCAGACTGACATGGAGAGACGGCAGCTGCTGGTAACCGGCCATCAGCGGGTAGAAATTGTACAGCATCTCCTGTTCGGTGCCGGGCAGGATGCGCAGTCGGATCTAAATCAGAAATCGCAGAATGAAAACCGAACACAGACATCAGCGACATCCACACGCTGTCACCCCCAGGTTACACGCAGCTGGCTGGACACCTGAGCTGTCTGGTGAGACTCTCTCTCCCCCATTCCATCTTCCGGAGGTTCCGAAACGCAGGCTGAGTGAGTACGAGGCTGGGACAACACAGATAATGTCTAAAAAGTGCATACATGAGCTCTCAGCTTCTGGTAAGGCCGAGAAGGCGCCTTGGACCTGCTTAACGTGAGACCGCAGGTGCCCCGCGGTCTCCAGGCCTTGGACCGGCAGGTGTGTCGGTCACAGCGTGCCCACGTCATTTACGGGAAGTTCCGTGAAAACATCGTGCTGACGCAAGACAAAACCAGCCGTTTTTGGTGTTTTCTCTTAGGGATTTTGACCTTTGTGTTATGGTAAGTAACTCTGGGGGGGCGGAAAGATGTTTGGAAATTTTTAACAGTACTTTATTTAGAAAAGAATACAAACTGATCCGATTCTGTTATCTTCATCTTTCCAATTATTTGTAAATCAATACTGAATTAGGAGAAGTAATCTGTTATTTCTCCTAGTCTGCTTGTCTGGAAACAGTAAACACGATGTGTCAGAGGGAATGAGTCTGCACCAGGACGTCTGGCCAGTTTTATCCTGAACTATGGATCCATATTGTGACTGAGTGCAGGGCAGCAGCGCCCTTCCTATATCATTCTATTTTGCATTTAACAACAAACAGCACTTGGAATCGCACACTGATTCCAGATGCTAAAGCACATCTGTTCCTGCAATTATGTCCTTACTCATGGAAAGATTTTACTGCCTTCTGGGGGTATCTCTGTTACCCCTATTTCTCACTGAAACATGGTCAGACTGAGAGACTTTGTTCACTCAAAATTCTGATGAACTTTCCCACCTCTAAGTTGAAGGGATGAATAAAAACTTGAGGTCATTTATTTTTACCTGTAAATGCAAAATTGTGTCTGAAAGAAAAATTTGTGACCAAACATAAGTAAATTCTATTCAAGACCAAAATCTCTGAAAAACTTTTGAGTTCAGACGAGAATTAGGTCTTTAATATTGGAAGTCATGTCTCTGGGCCTCAAACCCAAGGACACGTCCATGAAGCCACTAGTAGTACGAGGGACCCGAAAGTGTACAGAAATCTGACAGAGTCCCAGGACTTGTGGACTCTTGTCTTGTAAGAAGAAAGAACCTGTGCCTGTGTTCTCCAGGACGTGAAATGCCTTGCCTGCTAAACCCGCCTCTACACCAAGCCGTTTTTTATCTTTAAAAGGGACGTAAAAATCACCCCTATCAAAATCTGGGCCACAGTCAGCAGGAAGCCGTTCACCTTGAACCCTAACCTGGCCGGGCCCCTTTCCCGGCCACGCCTCTGCGGCTACAGAAGCAGCACAGCGACAGGGGCTCACCTGTTTGAGGCCTGAGAACATGAAGGCATCGCTGGGCTCCACGGAAATCTCCACGTCCTGAACCAAGTTCGTCTTATTCTGCAGGTGATACCTGACTGGCAGCGATTCTCTGACTCGGCCGAACGACGGCAGATCTGCAGGGCAGGACACGTTCGCTTGGTTCACAAAAGCAGATGACTGTCACGGCCTCTTTTCTGTGAACCGCATCTCATGCTACAGACGTGGGACTACTGAAACTAATGGCATTACTGTCTTCTTGCTAAGTAAGGAAATTCCTTAGGCAAAAGCCATGGGACTAGGCTAAAACAGGCTAAGAAAACCAATTTCCTCTAAAATTTTTTATCCAAGACTCTTGGCCATCAGGACTTGAATTACTGAGAAGAACTTTTAAACACACATAAAAATTTTGCTAGAGACCAATCATGACTCGAGAAGGAATGACGCATGTTACAGGACTTCTCTGATGGGGCACAGGTATCAATAACTATGAAATATTCTTGCCAGAAACTTGAACCTGAGCGTGACCAAGCCTACAGCTCTACCAGTTTTTAAACCAGAGAAGCACTTAAAAATGACAACATGTGGGCCTCCCCGGTGGCTCAGCGGTTGAGCACTGCGCTGTGGAGCTGTCGGCAGCGGTGACGCGAGTTCGACGCCCAGCCGGGGGGGAGAGTCCCACATGGCACGGCAGACCTCTCCTGCCTTGCCCACTGCTCTCCTCAGCAGTGTATTTCTGATCTGCCTGTTCTGCTCCCCGCTCTGGCGAACCCTCTCACCGCCCCATGACTCTGGCCTGTACCCCAGCTTGTATGTATAAATAAATAAATCTTTAAAAAAAAAATGACAACATGCGATCAGCAAAGTCCAGACTGCAGAAGCTCTACGGGACAGGTGACTTGTTCTCAACAAATGGTGAGGAAAAGGGGAGCGGGAAAGGGCCGGTGGGGGGGAGGGGAAGAGGGAGAGAAAGGGGAGAGGGAGGGTAGCAGCAGAGTGGGGAGGGGCGTCTGCCTGTCAGCAGAACTGAAAACTATGACACAGCCATCAACTGCAACAAAGAGGCCTTAAGACAAACTGAAAGATAAACTGAGAAATGTCAAGCAGTTCTGTGAAGAGCCTTTAGAATCCCATTTTTGTTTTGCATATGTCCAGTAAGTAAATATAATGCTTTTCAGAAATCCGTGCTAATTTTTAGTTTTGTGATGATACTGGGATTATGTTTAGAAAAATAACCACTGACGTTAAGGAGGCTACTGAAACAGTTACAGGTAAAGTAACATTAGGGATTTGCTTCAAAACAGGGGGGTTAGGAGGAGGGTGTGGTCGTACAGATGAAACAAGACTGGTCGTAATCGACTTTTGTAAAATTGTTGGACATTTTTCATAAAGTTAAAAAATAAAATCTTTGCCACTAAAATAAATACTCTGATTCTATTCTTTGGTCACGTGAATCCGGGGCGTGGTACCTGCGTTCACGTGGAGCGGGATGTTCTCCACGATCACGTGCGGCAGGGTGATGACGGTGCTGATGGCCGGGAGGTCGGCGGCGGCTGAGGCCCTACAGCAAGAGAGGGCACCCGAGACGCGCGCGTGAGAAGGGAGCCAGCCAGACGCGGGCTCACCGACGCTTCAAAGCAACTGTAATTACCCCTTTTCTGAAACTTTACTACAGGAAGCGGTTCTGTGAAGAGCCTTCTGAACCCCGTTTCTGTCCCACAGATTCCCAACAAGCAAAAGCCGCGACACAGGCCGCTGTTGGACCTCGGGGGTGCGGTGGAGTTGGGACTGAATGTCAGTCATCTACACCGCCGAGCACACCCCCTGACACATTTCGGTAGCAACTTGTTCTGGCACAATCCTCATCTCACCCAGACCCTTCACGGAGGGGCCCGGGCCACTTCCGAGAGCACCCTAGAGCGTGCTCTCTACGCATGTGGCACGAAGACCCACAGGCACCTCACTATCAACAGTGAAATGCCAGCGTGCCTGAGACGAGGGCGACATGACGCCCCGGCTATCTCCCTGCATTACAGCTAGGGTGCAACTACAGGAGCGGCGGGCAGTGGGCCGCAAAGAAAGTCCTTCAGAGCCCACAGCTGGAGGTGAAACAGCTGACAGCGTGCGAACCACAGAGAGCAGAAGCAACAGGCAAAAACATCCGGCTCTTCCATAAGAAAACGTCTTCCTGGCACCACAGGAACCCAAGGAGCAACAGAGGGATGCCTCCAAAATGCTGCTGCCATCCCTCTGTACCCATCGACTAAAAACTAACACCAGAGGTTCAGAAGTGGAGAGAAGACATGTTGGTTTTAAATAAAATCATGTATTTCTCCTTTCTCATTTTTAATAATCCTGTCTTCGAACGGATGAAATAATCAAGATACACGACATATCATGACCTGGCTCCCAGCCTAAAGAACAAGACAGATGGCTCTTCCTGCTACTGCCTCCTGCTGGCCTTTCCCTCCCTGAGAAGCAACTACCACGCTGCACTCAGCACCTGTCATCCTGACCCTGCGCGTGGCCCTGCGAGATGGCCGCGCGTGCCTGCCTTCTGGGCTTCCCCCCTGCAGCGGCTGAGCCTCAGCAGGCTGACAGGCGCGGCTCTAGCTCACTCACTGTCACTGATGATTCTGCTTATGAATGTGCTACAGTTTCTCCATTATCCTGTTGATGGACATTTCATTTGTTTCTAGTTTATCATGATGATGATTACCCTGCTCTGGATGTCCTTACGCAGGGACCACGTACGTATGGTGGAGACACTTCCCAGGGCTGCAGGGGCTGCCAAACAGTTTTGACAGCAGTTGCTCTAACACATACTCCAACTTCACACTGCTTGACCGTCTTACACTGGGAAGCCTTTCTGTTTCTCCAAACCAGGGAAGTGCTTGTGATTCTCAGAACACCCGTAACCTTGACTTTCTCGCCCTGTTTTACTGGCCTCCTGCTGCTCTGTGTCACTTGCACTGCCTCACCAAGTATTCTGCTCAGCTAGGAAACTTGTCTTTTTTTTAACGATCTACAGAAGTTCTTGATACGAATTATAATCCAACAGTTTTACATGCTACAAACAGCTTCCCCTGTTTGTATTATATTTTCACTTTCTTTACAGGATTTTTTAATGAACTGAGAAACTTAATTTTAAGAAATAAAATTAATCCATTTTAGTGACCTTTTTCTGTGTCTAAAAGAAATGCTTCCCTCCTCCAAAGGCATGAAGTGATTCTTATTTTCCTACTCTAAGTAATAATTTTGCTTTTTACAAGTAGAATTTTATTATGCCTGGAATTAATTTTTATTATACAGCGTACAGAGGGATCCAGTTTTTTACCAAGGGGAGGGAGCCAACAGCCCAAGCCCAATTACAAGGCGTTTCCTCCCTGACCAGCGCCACTTCAGGGTCATTTCCTGGTGTGATGAGGATCTGGGACCAGCTTCAAGACTCTCCTGCTTTATTGCCTTCATTACACATGCCCAGACGGGTACCCGCGGTACTGCTACGCTTTATAATTAGTCTCGGAGTTTTAAAGGGCAAATGCCTTCGCCCAATTGTTCTGGAACATTTTGACTATTCTGACTGACTTCATGCCTTTCCACATAAATTTTAGAACCAACAGTGTCAAGTTCCACAAAAACAAAACCAAACCAACTCTTGAGGTTGTGAAGGAAACTGCATCAGACCTACAGGATAAAATTTATAATATTAAATATTATCCAAAGCCTACCCAGACCATTTTGTTTCTCTTCCCATTTTGGTCTTCTTCAATGTTTCCAAGTTTTGCAGTTTTCTCCATAAAAGCAATGCACATACTCCATCAGATATTATTTCCACAGTTTATTTTCGTTAGGTACTTACTTTAAAGGCACATTGCCTAGAAGTTTATCACTGATACAGGGAAATCCAACTGAACTTTCATGTACTAATGTTATGTCCAGCAACCTTGCTGAAATGCTTACAATTCTAGTAAAGTTGATTCCTTTGGGTTTTCTATACAGACAACCCCAGCGACGGCCACCGGGCCAGTTTCTCCTATCAGAATTAGTTTCGCTAAAATATCATCAGCCGATGGGCCATCAATTGTGATAAACAAATGGAAGTTTAATTACGCTTCTTAATCTCTGGGTCGGACCAATGGCCAGGGACAGCCCACACTTCTACCCTGCTCGACAGACTGCAGAGACCCCCGGTCTTCAACAATGACAAGCAACACAGGCATGAGAGGAGTCGGGCGAGGAGGGAAAGAGAGAGCGCGTCTAACTTTACCTCTTCCAGGAGACAATATAATGCCCCGTTGCCACTCCGCCTTCGACGTTCCCAGCAGACGGGCAGCGGAGACAGAAGCACTCGCTCGCGCTCTCTCCAGTCTGCAAGACGACTGTAGGACAGAGACTGTAAGGCTGAGGCGTGGCCCGCCTGCGTGAAGGGCCCAAGCAGGGGGGCCACGCAGTGACAGAGCAGACACTGCCTCATCAGGGCCACGCCATCGGAGACCTGTGCAGACTACGGCATGGGGACATCAAAGATTTTTCCAAAGTCACGAAATTCCCACCCAGTATGTTGTCTAATCTAGCAACACTCCATTTTAACACTCTGCGGTCCGCTCACGTGTTTAAGTGCGTGTTTTTGTCACCAGTATCAGGTGGCCGCTCACGTATTCATACGTGTTCATCTCGTCTCCGGTTTTTCACGCCAAGGTGGATTTATTGGGAACTATTAGGAGCTATTTCTTTGATCGTCCTCAGTCTAGAAGCTTTCCACATTGTTTTGGTGAAAGTGTAAGGTGTTTTATGAGAGATAGTACAGTTTTTTTAATATCCAGTAGTTCAGGAGTTGTGTGTGTTTTATTGAATGCTTCTACCATTCATGCGGTGGCACAGAAAATGGCCAGCCCCAAGGGCTGGGAAATTGAAAGGGCGCCGGCGCACAAAGTGATAAGTAAAACTGGAGACGCATCTGTGTGTCTGTGACAAGTTTCTGTGGGAATTAACTGTGGGAGATGTCTGAAGTCAGAAGAATACACTTTGGCAATTATTTTTCTCTCTCTGAATTATTTCATGTCTTTGAAGGAAACACCTTAAGTCAGGGAAGAGAAAAAAAATTAATTACCCTTTACGGTATCAGAATGACGTTCTGGAAACTCTGGCTTTCACTGAATAAACACGTATTACTGATACCCCCACGGCCCCCCGGGGGAACACTGCACAGACGCCTCAGGCAGCCCGGCCCCGCCTACCTCCTGGGCAAGGCCGCTCTCCGCTGGCCGGCCACAGAGTCGACTTCTGGTGACAAGATAAAGGCTCACCTACCCGCCTTCCCCACCGGTCAGCCCGCCACAGACCCTACGGTCACTCTGTCCAGTGCAAGGGGGCGAGAATGCCTATCTAATGCCAATTTTAGCAAATGTGTGAGTGAAACTTTCAAGTAATAACAACAAAGTCCCTGACCATTAAGTCACTGTTCTTATGGTTTTCTAATGAAGGAGGTTGTGGGATAGAGTAACGGTTATGGTTGTGGGTAGAAACGAAGTGAAAGGGAAAAAAACTGGGGCAATCTTTACTTAACTGTTTATAATTAATTTTAAGGACTAGGAAATGATATTGTAGCCCAGTAAGTAAAAAAGATCCATTCATACCTATTAAGATAGCTTTTTAAAAAACCTTTTATATTAAACTCTTCCAAAGTCCTCCTTAATTCTAAGAAGTTAATCAAAATGGTCATATTTATTAACAATGTTTATTAACAATTAACAGCAGGGTCAAATTTATAACCTAAAAAGTTATTTTCAATGTGTTAAACACAAATTTTATAGTGCCTGGAGTTCGTGGAAGTGGCAGACAGACTTAATGCACCCCAAAGACAGCCACACCTTGATCTCAGAATCTTTGAATATTACCTTATATGGCAAAACTGACTTCACAGATGTGAAAGAGAGGATCTTAAAATAGAGAGAGTGGCCCAATTAGCACAGTGAGGAAAAAAGGTGAGGGCAGAGAAACAAAGTAGAATGAGACTAGTTTCCAAGACCACAAGAGGAAAATGAATTTCAAGAAAGAAAACAAACAAAAAGCATATGATGGAATTCTGAAAGCAAACTGCTGTTACTTTATAGAACTGGGACATATTTTTAGCCTATTTTTAGTGCTTAAGTAGAGCACTTGACTTCTATCTTTCGATCTTACATAATGTGATACCACCATCTTGGCAAGACCTTATGTTCCAGGGAAAACAGCTCACCTTTGTGAGGAACTGTCCCCAACGCACAGAGTGAGCATGGGGACCGCCTCCCCCTCATCTCTTGAGAGGCCACATGGCATCTCCCAGGGGAGCACTCAATAAATACTGATTATTATTGGACTATTGACATTGAAACTCATTTACAGGTCAGACGTGAAAATATACTAACATTTTGGTACTGCTCATCCAATTTAAATCTGTATTGTACATCAACTACAACTTATACTACTCAAGTAGCAGAGAGTAAATGAAACAACTCTTACTTGGTTTAAAGGATCAATCATGGCTTTTTTCACTCATGATATGGAGCCTTATAATACACCAAATACAAACTTGCTTGAGTTAACATTCAAAGTAATTTTTTTTCCCTCAACAGCTCAAGAAACAGACAAGCCCTAAAGCGCTGAACCAGAAAGGTAATATCTTGGGCTTGAATCTCTTTTAAACACTGTGTAAGTGGGTGATTTAGAAAACAACTACTTTTTTCATATTTTCCAAAGTTTCTTTAAGAAACACCTTTTCCCCACCTCAAGCTAGAAACAAAAGTAAACATCAATTAAAAACTATTAAGAAATCTGTAAAAGAATCTAAATATGAAAAAACAATTTTCAGGCGCATTCTTCAAAGAATAACTTTTTTTGGAAGGTCACACAAGTGTGGTCTTTCAAAATAAGGTATACACAAGCCAATTGTAATGGATGCCACTGTGTCTTAACTGTCTTTTGTGAGTACAGTATTTGCTTTTGCAAGACTGTCTCAAGCGCCTCACGCAGTGAAAAGCTAACTCTCACACAGCCAGCCTGCCACAACCATCTTCTACTGAGGCGGCGGGCCAGGCCGCACGCTCACCTCTGTCCAGCTGCGACTCCAGCTGGTCCACTGCGGTCATGGAGGGAGCGAGCTGCAGCTCACTGGAGACCACCGTGAGGGCCCACGGCGAGGCGCTTAAGAGGTCCGTCATCAGCAGGAAGGGGATGTCGACGTAGGCTCTTTCCAGGTGCTCGAACTGTCACAGTGAGGAGGAAAGGCCTGTCAGCACGGAGGGTGATCACGGTCTTTCCTCCGTCAATTTCTAGAATCACCTAGTGATTTCCAGTGTGCTCCCAGGAACGTACCTTTGTAGAAACAAATTTAACTGCCACATCAAATGGAAAGACCGTTTCTATCGTCACTGTTTCATCCTGCAAGGAAATTTAAAGGGCACACTCAATAGCTTTTTGAAATCTGAACAATCAAGTCTTAAAATCAGAGGCCCTACAAAATATACTAGTAATCCTGATTTGTCCCCTCACGTAAGGCCTGTGAGTATCTCCGCAGGGCACCTCCCACACAGCGCTCCTCTCTGAGGCGAGGGGCCCTGGGCAGAGCGGCACTGTCGCCACCGGACAGAAGAGGAAGCAGAAGGCAACGAGACTGAGCGCTCTCTACTGCTTAGGAGCAGCTCTCCTGGCTTGAGTGATTTTCCCTCCCAGTGACTTGGGAAATAGCCACGGCCCAGGCTGTGTGAGTGGCCAAATCACACCTCCGAGGCAAGGCTTCTGCTCTGCTGGGCGGGCGGGGCCCGGTCCCTGAGCAGAGGCCAAGACAACCCGCACCGGGCTGAGGAGGCGCGGAGACCACGACTTCCCATTACCAAAAGAGGACGCGGCATCACATGCAACCTGGGAAAATGGACGCAAGCCCTGCCGCCTCCACTCAAAGCCAGCCCGGAGGCTGTCCAGGTGAAGGGCAGGGTGGCCGGGCCATCTCTAGCACTTCCTGTTCTCACGCTTTCTACTTACCACTAACAGTTTTCCTAAGGATCTTCTTGAATAAAAAAAAAAAATCTCGTAATGGGAAACCTCCCTTTCTCCAAACCTCCCGCACACAAGCCAAAGCACCGATTATAACTGACGTGTGATTTCATAAGAAAGCAGCCCGGTTTAGAGGCACGAGACCTTTTTGCATGAGATCGCAAACCTGCTGCTTCTCAATAGGAAAACCGTGTAGGTCATTTTCTAATGCCTGAGCAATTCATGCTATAGCATCTACAATAACTGTAAATGATAAAAAAAAAAAAAAATCAGGAGTTATTTAAAATCTGCAATAGACTATCAGCACCCAAGCTGCTGATCTTCAGGCAAAATAATCAAAACAGGGTCACCGCCCGTTGAGGCTCTGGAACAGCACCTTGTGACACTTGCAGACAATTTCTCTTTCTTCGACAGTTGTGTTGATCAGGTAAGAAACGTACACGAGAAACATTCTTGAACCCACAGTTCCACAGCGAACATATAACATTTTTTCCAGCTGTTAACAAAATTAAAACATTTCAATCGAATTACTGTGACAGAAGTTCCCCTCCTCCATATATATTCCCGGATGATGCACCCCTCTTTTCGAGCTGAACTGTCCCAACTTGCTTAACTCTGGACACCTTGTCCAGGGTGTTCCCGCCACAGCCTGAGAATGGGGTCGTTACTACTCCATCTTTGTTTTTTCCACCATCATTAGCAACTTCCCAAGAATTCTGTGGTTTGGAAACAGAAGTTGGCTGAATGGCTACGTCACTGAGTGATAAACAACCGTGATTTTGTCAGCAACAAGTTCTCGGGATTTGGGTCACCTGTTCTGAAATGCGCTGTATAAAAACGGTCTGAATCACTTTACATGCTGGATATGGAAAATGGGGATAAAATGTTCATGAGTTCAACCCCTTTTTCAGTCCCAAGACAGGGCCGGGGAAACGTGCTAACCTAAAACTCGCATTCAAAACCACCACCTCCTCGCGGTCTCCCCAACACAGCTGGCTGCGGTACCTGCTCCCCAGGGCGCAGGTCCCCCACGGGAATGTCGGTGAGCAGGGCGGGGTAGGACTCGTCGCACAGCTCTGCCCCGTGGAGAGTCACGTGAGTTTTCTGAGTGAGGTTGGCGTCCTGTCCTGAAAGAGCCAACAGAGGCGCTCGGGTGAGGAGAGCAGTAGACCCCCGGCAAGGGGCACCCGGCGGAGGGCGCCACCTGGAGACGGATTTGAAGCAAACGTCCTGCCGCCGGCTGACCTTACGCTGGACCAGGGCTGCTCAGGTTTGAAGAGGCCACTTACCCGGCTTTAGGCCCGCGGTGAGCTTCACGTCTCTGATCGTGGCCGGCTCGTGGGACTGGACGGTCACCACCAGACAGTACATTTCATTAGTCAGGGCGGGAGGCTCGTGCCGCAGGAGGACAGAGATGTTTGGAACTCTGGAGATGATCCTGTGGGAGGAACCCAACTAAGCGGCCGGCCGAAGACAAACTCACTCAAACACAGCACGGGCGGGGAGGCGGGAGGCCAGCTCGCTGCTGGGCACGAGCGACTCACATGGTGCTGGCCTGGATGACGATGCTGTCCCAGTGCACCTCGTTGTCGGGGAGCCTGGGGCGTCTTTTGAATGAGCGTGAGGCCTGCAGGGCTTCTTGGGAGGAAGCGGCATCGCCGCCCCCTCCCTGCCAATTTAAAACCACACATCTTCCCGTCTCGTTGCCCAGAACCAGATCCACTGACGTAATCTAAAAGGCAGAGGTGGGTCGACGTGCCACGTCTTTGTTGTTTCTCACCACCCGCCCCAACAAAGCACGCTGCAGACTGCGGGCTGCCGACTGACCCAGAGGCCCGCGGGGCAAGGCGGGCAGAAGCCAAGGGTCAGCTGGGACACCAGCTACCTGCACACTGCACTTGAGCCTCACTTTAGACAGACAAGGACCTGCCTTCCTAGCACCTTCATGATTTCAGCACCTGGCACAGGCTGGGCCCGAGAGGTGCTGCATTAGCGGCTGCTGAGTGAAGCACAGGACTGTTCCGATAATCGCGGACAACTCATAACCTAGTTCCTGATTCCACACGTACTTCCCTGTAGACACCGACAGTACTGGCAGTGGGATTCCTTACTAGGTGAATAATGCTCCTTTCAACTAAACCCATTAGCACATCTACTCCAAATAATATTGATTATGATTTAAGTCTGGTAGGTTTCCTTAGGTACCTTGTAAAAAATATGTAAGTAGGGATTTAATAAAAAATTTTTATATTAAAGCAATAAGCAAAAAACTCCGAATACTGGTCAATAATAAAATCAACCAGTCCCAGAAACTGTTTTAGAAATACTGGTAAGTAGTAGAGTCCTAGGTATCTCGGACATGGCCCCAGTTTTACTTTAGTTAACCATTCCCTCAAGCCATAGAAAACCAGCACTTAATGAGTACATACTTAGCACTATTTCAAGCAATTTGCATGAACTGATTTAATCCTCATGAAACACTAAGAGGTTGGTGCTAGTATTATCCCCATTTTTCAGATGAATAATCTGAGACACAAAGAGGGCCAGTTAACTTCTCAGGGTCACAAGCTAGCTAGAAAGTTGGAATTTAAATTCGTGTACTTTGGCTCCAGATTTTTACTCAATAAGCCTATTACTTTCATCATGTATTTCTGAAGGACATTTTTAATTATCTATATTAAATGAATCTTCTAAAACACATCTTCAATTTTTTTCTTTAAAAATATGCAATCAATGCTTAAACACAATGATGGAGATCTTTGGTCAGAATTATGTCATATCATATGAAATATAATTGCTAGATTATACTTAGTATGTATCTTTTGTTTAAAAGTCTTTTACTGATTATGTAGCCATTAAAAATGAGGTTGGTCTTATGAAGTACAGGAAATGATGTCTGATATCTCATTTTACACTATTTGGTGAAAAAAGTCAACTACAGAATATTATGTACAGTATCTTCTCAATGAAAGGAAAACTACCAAACTGTTACTAAGTTTCCTTTGGGGAGTCCAAGTGGAAGATTTTCATTTTTACTTAGTAAACTTCTATATTAATTGAGATGTTTTGATGTACGCATATTACTTTTATCATTTAAAATATTTTAAAACAATATTTCAATTAAGAATTTCCTAACTGGGGCCTCCCTGGTGGCGCAAGGGGTTAAGTCTCAGCACTATGACGCTACCACAGCCACTGCAGCACGAGTTCGATCCCCAGCCAGGGAGCTTCCCACATGGCGCGGCAGACCTCTTCTATCTCCCTGCTGCTCCCCTCAGCAGTGCATTTCAGTCAATCTGCCTGTTCTGCTCCCCACTCTGTCTCTGGTGAATCCTCTCACCCGCCCCACACCCCATACCTCTGGCCTACACCCCAGCTCTTGTATACATAAATAAATAAAATAAAATCTTTAAAAAAGAAAGAATTTCAGAACTAACCTCAATTTTCTTCCCCACATCTTCTGTTTTTGCAACAAACTTAAATAAATACTTCCTTGTTTTGCCAGGAACTAAGCACATCTTTCCCTGAGTCAAATTTTCTAAAACTTCACTTGCTTTGGATGCTGCTTCGATGACACAGAACTGGTTGTATTCCTGAAAGAGAATAGCAAGGGTGACAGTTTATAAAACATCAAACGCCCTGTGTTTTGCTCACATCAAATGACCTGGAGCTTATTAAGTTCAAGTCCACTGACAAGGAAGCATGACGAAGGGTGATTAGTAAGAAGTGAATGGAGGCGCTTATTCACTCACTGCTGCACAACAAAGAGCAGTCACTACACGCAGGCGCTTTCTGACACCCTCCCTCAGAGAGAGACAGATTCACGCCACGTCACATCAGACGCTCTAGTCATCGCCTTTCGTGGTCTTCTCTTCTGCTCCTGAGACGGTGTGACAGCTCCTCTTTCTCCGCCTTCTTGGCTACTTTCTGCTTTCCTCTCAAAGTCTTTTTTTCTTCTCTTTGTCCCTAAATTCAGGGGTTCCACGCTGTTCAGTCCGTAACTTTCAGCCCTTCTATTATTTTCTCTTTACGGTCACTTCAACAGAAAGTTTGTCCATTTCTACATATTCTGTACCTCTATGCTAATTTGTATCTCCCACATGAAAACATCTGATTCTGTCCTATTTCTTAAACTAAAAATTCATATTCACAATTGTCTGGAGGATAATGCCACGACCACTTCGAGCTCAGCATGTCCCAAATGAAAATACATCCACCTTTCCAGAAGCGCAAACTCCTTAGAGATGAATGCAAGAACCCCTTTCACATACACAGCTCTGCAATCACTGTTTTCACCTACTCAATAAACATCGAGAACTTCCTGAGGGCTGCCTTCTATCCCAGCAGACAAATGATCTTCACAGAAAATTCTTATAGAAAGAATTCTTTATATATACATAAATAGTCTAGTCCCTGCTCAGTAATTTCAAATAACACTCAGAATGTAATCTAACTTTGAAACTGCTTCCTAGGCTATTCTGACATTTCTTTTCAGCTTTTACTTACAGAAGTAGTCTGTTTGCCACTTTAAAAAAGGGAAAGAAATGGAAGAGCAGAATATAAAGGGAAAGTGACCCTCTAATGCCAGAGGTAGACTGTCTCACGGTGAGGAAAAAAACGATCTGTCCCATGGAGTTGACGTTCTAGTAAGAACAAGCAATTTCCCACATAACCCCAGGGTGCAAGCACAACTGTGACAGGCGACCAGCCTGGCCAGGCCTGTAGTCATGCCAGCAGAGGTGTCTGGGAGGAAGTGAGGCTTTCACGGGGATAAAAGGCCAGGAGGAAGGAGCAGGTGCAAGACATGAGCGGACTGATGCAAGCCTAAGCAGCAGCACAAACAAAACCTTCTTCTACTGTGGCACGATCTCCCTTGTATGTGGAGCCCGAAAGCGCAGAACTCACAGAAACACGGAGTGGAATGGTGCCGTCGGGGCGGGGAAGTGGGGAGGTGCTGGTGGGAAGGCAGAAACTTCCAGCCCTGAGACAGCACGCTCCAGGGATCTAACGCACAGCATGGCGACGACACCTCACGGTAACACACCACGGGCTTGAAAGCTGCTGAGAGCAGATCTGAAGGGCTCTCAGCACAGGCGCCAAGAAAAAGGTGATGGCTGAGGCTGGATGTGAATTACTGTTACTGTAGCGAACATCTCCCAGGCTACATGTGGATCAGACCGTTTAGTGGGATACCTTAAGCTTAGCTTATGCACGTTCTATGTCAGCTGTACCTCAATCAAGGTGAAAAAATTGTTGGCTCCAGGGATAAAGGTTGTCTTTGATTTGTCCTCTCCTCTTTCTATATTCTCTTAATACACTCTGTAAGTATCCAATTACAAGACTGATGTGCTTTTAAACATCTCTTGACCCCTTTATCTCCATTCCCACCACCAGCGTCGTAATCCAAAGGCTCGTTACAGTTTCATATAGAGTGCCTCCATGGTACTTGGTTTCCACGGTATCATTTCTCTCCTTCTATTTTGCTACTGGAAAAAGTTTCTTAAACATAAATTTCCCACTCTTGCTTTAAAACTCTCGAGCCACTTAAAAGGAATCCTTGGGTAATGGCTGAAGTTGAACAAAACACACTCATCTTTAGGGGACCCAAGTTCAGCTGACCATTTCAATTACAGGGACAGTTCTTGGCTCTTATGAGCCAAAAACTATTAAGGGTAACACGCTTTCACTGCCCTTTCTTTGCTACCATTCAGACGACAGATAGAAGAAAAAAGGAAGGCAAAAGGGAGGTAAGAACACATGTGAGTGAGTGAATCTTAAAAGACTTCAACTAGCCTGCGTCTGCTGAATTGTCAAGGCTCCTGTATGTCCCCCAGGCCTACCCTGGCCCGCCAGCACCGCGGCCCCAGTGAGGCAGCTGCCTTCACTTGCCCATGAACAGAAAATGTGCTCTCCAGCTCCACCCAGCGCCGCCTCACTGCCAAGCATGTTCTCCCCCCCCCCCATCTTTTTACTTTTAATTTTTACTTTTTACTTTTTAATTTCATCTTCATTCTTGAAACTGCCTCCTTTTTCTCTGGCACGTGTGCGGTAGCTGGATATCTAGCCCGCACATCACTCAGCCTCCACGGCTCCCGGGCACTCTGAGGCAGGGCGGGCCCCGTCCCCATATCCCCATAGACTTTTATTTTAATGGAGTTCGCAAGCACTAACATTTTTCAGGTTGATAATATTAAAAATGTTGTCTGTAACTCTCAATACAAGCTGGCTGGTTAAAGACTCAGAATACCTTCTAGGTGACCAGATGATGACTATCTATTAAGTGAGCTTATAACTGAAAGAGTTAAAATATAATCAAGTACTTGATTATTCTATTACCACATTTCGAAAGTGTTCCAATGTAGGAAATGTAGTATGATTCCAAAACATTTAGACTATTCCAAAAGTTAGTAATGATGTTGTCTAGAGAATGGAATTGGAGGAAAACACACTTACTTTTCACCTATATGCATCTTTTCCAATTCAAACTCCCTGATATCAAACATTCCTCCTATAATAATAAACTACTACAATGATACAACAGAATAAAAACAAAAGCTTTGGAAAATTAGACTATATTCATTAGGAATCTATCTTATTTGAAATTCAAGTTACATATTACCAAAAACAGAGTTCTTACATTTCATAAGCATGGAGTTAAAACATAAAATAAAGTAGAAAAAAGTATAAAATGTGAACTGCTGATATAAGAAGGGTAGAAATACTTTTATTTTGAAACAGACAGAAGGTCCATTTGTTTTTAAGAAATCACGAAGCCTCGGATTCACTAAGCTTGTTTTATCCAATTTAATGGCAGCCACGAGAGATATATGTGGTCAAAACCCAAGAACAGGTCTACCGTTACCTGATTGTTAAAGCTGACGCAGAGCTTCGAAAACCTAATGGGGTGTGGGCAATCAGCCTTCAGGTAAATATCAAACTGCACAGGAACATCGACATGAAAACTCGGGGCGTGGAACTTGGCCTTGCATTGTACTAGAAATAAAACAGAAAGGACCGAGTCACACCACCGGACACGCCAGACGCACAATTAGTTTTGTTCCACATTAACTCTCCAGAAAGGAGGCATCTACGCTCGACATTCTTAGTGACTTCAGAACATGAAGGGCTTCGACAGACGTGCATGTAGCTCCAAACCCACCTCAAATTTGGAAAAAATAGTTGCTCCTGAAATGTAACTCACACAGGATTTCAAAGAAGAGAAAAGTAGATTTTGCCATTTCCAACTAATTTCAAAATACCACGAAAGCATAACCCTTGAGATGACGACTTCCCAACGCATTTCAAATTACTGACCCGCACAGGAACAAAGCGCCTTTAAGACTATAGTAAGTTTTTTACATTGTGATCTTCGTAAGTCAACGAGGAGAAAGAAATCACAGCTTACAATGACAGCACTTTGAAAATTCTCTAACTTGTCTATTTCTTTTTTTTTTTTAACATTTACTTATTTATGCATACAAGCTGGGGTACCGGCCAGAGGCGCAGGGCGGTGAGAGGGTTCACCAGAGACAGAGTGGGGAGCAGCACAGGCAGATGGAAGGAAACACACTGCTGAGGGGAGCAGCGGGCGAGGCAGGAGAGGTCTGCCGCGCCATGTGGGAATCTCCCCGGCCGGGCATCAAACTCGCGTTGCCGCTGCCGACAGCTCCACAGCGCAGCGCCTAACCGCTGCGCCACCGGGGAGGCCCTGACTTGTCTATTTCTTATTGTGCATCTTCATTCTGTAGAAACAAGAGTTTCTGTGACACGCCACAACAGGTGCTGGCTACCCACCAAACGGCACGAAGTCCTGCACGCCTATTGTGAAGACGTTGCTGCCGGCCAGCGACACTCGGTCCGCCCACAGCTTCTGAGCAGTTTTCACAGCTGCGACGTCACAGTCCGGTTCGGGTTCGGGACTTTCATTCTGCCCCAAGACAGAGTCAAACATTCATTCAACTAGATCTAAAAAATACAACACAGATACACAGACAGACACCCAGACACACACAAAGAGTTGGGTGCACAATCCTTGGGACACACTTCCTAGGCATAGCTCCAACCTACCATCAAAACATTTATGAGGTTCTTTTCAATCCGTGATTTCTGGTCATCTTTCAGAGTTGAAGCTAATATAAAGAAGGAAGAAAAGTCAGCGCTTTCTAAGACAAGATAAGACACTTCCCCCACTGGAGGTATTAACAGTGTAAAATGAGTCTTCTAAGACGGTTAAGCACGATCCCAGAAAGTTCTCCACTAGCGTGGCTTTCTAAATGTCAGCCTGACACTTTATTCTGGCATTTGACTTCTGAGCAAAAACCTAATCTAAGCCACACTTAAAGGCATAAGAATTTCTGCCTTCAACTGCAGTAAGAGCCATGAAAGTTCTCACTTAGCAGAGTGACCTGCACGTAGTAAAAGGACCGCCAACCACATGCACACAAATTATGCTTCCAATTTTGAGAGGCTTGTTGATGCTAAGGAATTTTAAAGGTTCAGAATTGAACGGCAAAAGTATCAAGCTACCTCTCCCGAGGAGTTCCAGGGAGTAAGTGATGTAGTCTTTCAGCTGGGCCATGAGGTAGGAGCACTGCAGAGCCGTGGTCAGGATGGACGTGAGCAGCGTCCACCAGCCCTCGCTGCGATAGTCACACATCACGTAGTCCAGCAACCTAGGGCGGGCGGGAAGTAAGCGGCTTCCCGGGGGCGGGCTGGCCGTGCCTCAGAAAATAAAGTGCCGTCCCCACTTAATGCAAACTTCAGAAAATCCTACTGTGAGAGTTTAACAGGAATCTCCATAGCTAGCTATACCTGTGGCTTCCCTAAGACTTAGAAAAGGACAGTACTAGCAGATGGGGCTAGAAAATATAACACAGGAATGGAACTGAACAGAAGTAGAAGTAACTATGGGGAACAATCAATTCTTCAGTACAAATGTTAGTTCTAATTTTGCTGCAAGGTAATCAGAATACTTATAAAAATAGTGAACAGGACTCACTTCAAAGCTTTGGTATAATCCTTTGCATAATAATACTCCTCACCCATCTGAACCACTACAAAGGAAAAAAAGCATGTTATGCACATAATTAAAATTACCCAAGGTGGAGGCGACTACAGGCAAGGCGCATGGGTACCTACTTAGATGACTTTTCATTCTTGGACATTTATACTTCTTAAATTGTGCAACAGCATTGCTCAGAAGAGTTATTATTATTTCCTGTGAGAAGAGAGAAAGTGTGAAATAAAAATCACCTCATGTTTTCCTCCAATCCACACAAAAAGCTGATATATTGCAAAAAAGAAACACTTACAGAGTGAATGACACTCCTCTCCTTCAGCTGAATGGCGAGAATGCCCACCTTCTCCTTCTCAGGATCGGAGAGGTCGAAGCCTGCGTAGGACAAGACGCAGCCCATCTCAGACAGCGCATGGGGCACCAGCGCGCACAGGTCATTGGGTGTGTGCACGCCTCAAAGAGTCCTTGACTTTCATGTAACGTATTCAAGACTCCTAAACGTTCTAGAATTTTAAAGGTTCTAAGAGACAGCTTTATTAGCAGGGACGCTTTTCTGTGACCTCTGTTCTGGAGAGAACAGTACTGAGCTCAGAATTCTTTTGCCAAGTGGCATCAACTGCCTGAAGACTACACTCGATGCCAGCCCTGACGCTAAGAAGTTGCTCAAATAATTTAAGTGAACAACAAACACAAAAAAGGATGCAGAGAAATCATTTTCAAGGTGACTCAGGTTAAGGCCGTTTGAAAGCGTCAAACATCACAAATGGCTCACGCAAACTGGAATTAAAACACGTAAGCAGACCAGAGCAGCTTCTGAGTTGTGTTAAGACAACTGAGGTCCACTTGTTTTCATCACATGCACACCTTTAACTATATGTTCATGACTTATTCTAAGACTTGTGAAATAAATAAAACTTTCTAAAAACTAAAGAAACAGAAAATCTTAAAAACACAATGCTTAAAAGGCATACACTTTTATCTCAACAGAACTTCTAACGCCTGATGCAACCAATGGGATAATGATGACAGCAATTTTGCCTTCTGAAGTAGAGAGAAAAGGGAGGAGGGAAAGTTATTTACTTAGTATTCCTTGTCGCCATGACCTTTGTCCATAAAAGTCAAGAACGCCTGTTTGTGTTTCTAAGGGATCAGGACTGGGATACGTTACAGATGCCTGTAAATTAAAACACAACCCTAAATAAGAGTTTACGTGCCCATCACAAACCAACTCTCCCTCCATCTTTGACAGAATACAAAAGTTTTTATAATGACAAATACCAAGCACATTCAAATATCAAAGCTGTAAGCATTTCAACAAATTACACTTTCACAAAAATTAAACTAAAACTATCTCGTTCACTGTCTGGGCATCTGATGCTGACAAGTGACTCCACAGTAACTAACTTCTTTATGTTTTGTTATCTCTGCTACAAAAACCAGTAGAAATGTGCTACAAATTATGCTTCATGTTTGTTTTACATGTGAAAGAGCTTTTAGCGTAAATGAAAACAACGCTATGTGAGTCTTAAAGAGAAGACATACTTTTTTATCACTTAAGTATTAAGTCCTGGTATGGTAGGGGGAGGGTATTTTAGCACCAGAATTTATAAACTTACACTGCCTTCTCTTTCTTGTAATTTTTCTCTTCTGAAACCAAAATGTAATTAATACCAGTACATTGGTAAAAAATGCAGAAAATACCCAACAGGAAAAGGGAATTTTAATTAACTATAAACCTACCACCACTATAAATGTTATTCTTCCAGACTTTCTAAGCAAACATGTTATCAACTGGAATAATTTTTCACTGAAACATATTCTGTACATTTCACCACATCACCCGATACTCTCCTATAGCATTATTGTCCACAGCTGCCTGCTGCTCCACATTTTAACAAACTCCCTAGAGTTGTTCATCTTGTTATTTCTACTTTACACTCTAATTAACAAAGCTAAAAGACTAATTTCATAAATAAATTCTGTACTTATCTCTTAGGCTCTCTTATCTGCTTTAGGTTTCCTGAAAATGAAATTCTGGGTCCAAATACATGTAGGCTTCTGAAATTATTATTTGACTGAAATTTTATTTTAATTCCAACAAATGATAATTATTAATGTCTGTTTCCTCATGCTTATAGAACCTAGTTTTAATCACCTTTAAAATACTGTGCTCAAACTACAATATGGCAACCTTCTAAAATATAGAACATGCACTGAAGTCATAAATCATACATAAATAACACAGTAGAAGATAATCTAATTATAGCCTGATTTAAGGGGGAAAAAAATCCTTACATTTAAAGCACTAACATGCACATGCTAACACTCACCTATCTTCACAGAACAGCACCGATCTTAAGTGAGATGTGATATAATCACACGAGTGTAAATAGGTATATATGTGCTTAAGGAGAAACTGCTGTCTATAATCATCCAAGACAGAGGGAAAATGAACTGTAAAGTTTAAGAAACTATGCAATTAACGTCACGCCTCAGGCAACCTGGTAAGAGCTGTTCCCAGAGGACAGCACAGGGGAAGAGACCTATGGTCCTTCTCTCCGGCCCGGCCACGCAGCCTCCTCCACAGCTCTTCAAACTCCCTGGCCGTGACCACAGAGACAAAACAATGGATTCAGAGCTTAGCGTGGGCTGAACTGTGGCTTTTATGTGAAAGTACCTTACTCCTGTCTAAGACACTAATGGACTGAATTACCAATCATGAATCGGTTCTTCAAAGAAAAACTTCCGCGTAATTCACAGTGAAGTGGAGTACTCAGGCTACAGCTGAAAATAACCATAATTTCCAAAAACATAAAAGATACAAAGGTTCAGAAAACAGTAACATCAATCAGGCTTCTCTTCTTTCAAGAGAAGGTTAATAAAGCTTCCTAAACAGCAGATAGGACAGGAGTGGAGAACTTACTTCATGGCTACAAAGGGTTTTCGCGAGCTGTTTCCGCTCCTGGGCGTAGTAAGCTGCCTGCTGGTAATAGAAACCAGGGTTCTGAGTCTGGATAGCTGTCAACCCTAACTTAATAGCTTCGTCAAACAAATCGCCAAAGGCCTGGAATCTTAAAGAAAAAAAAAAAATCAAGCAATAACAAAGGATGAAAAAAAGAGGAAAGAAAATGTTGCCTTCTAATAATTAAAGATCCTGGAGTCATAAACTCAGTAGATTGTATTTGTGATGATGCAAAGGGCTACCTGTGATTTCTCTGTGAACACAAACACATACTAATTGCAGGTTACAGGTTCTGTATTTAACTCAGCTCTCCTGTATCTGCAAGTCTTTATAAATGTACCACAAAGTAGTATAGTTTATTCCTATAGTTCCACCACTTAAATCCACCCACAGTTCTGCAGTTTCATCTTAGCCATTTTCAAACATCAGTCTCGAACGGTAAGCTCTCTAACAGCAGTTATTCTGTTTTGCTCACGACCGTATACTCAGTTCCCAGGCAAGCAGAAATCCAATACATACACACTGAACAACAGAGATGGTGCCATAAGTTAACCGACTTGCATTCGAAAACTGTATAAAGCAGTATCTCTTATAACTGAAAACATAGGTAACCTAGATCATTAAAAAACTACTTACTTACAAAAATCTTAGTTCATTTTAGAACCAAAGTCCTTGCTAATTCCATTCCTGCAAATCCCAAGTATTTTTAAAAGCAACATTCTAAAAGTACAATTTATAACCTACTGTTTAGACATCCATGCGGCGTGCTCGAAAGCCAGCTCTGCACTTCCGATTTTTTTCTTACACAGGTCAATGTGTTTTCGGAACTGGGCAATTGCATCCAGGGGAGTATTGTGCTGAAAACACAGCCGACAGATCTGCAAAATGTACAATTAGCCCAAATAAAGAAGGAAATCAAAATCAACAGGCATGCTATGAAAACTATAAAATTTGAGACTAATTTTAGAGTTCTTTCCATTTTCTCCATCAAAATGGTAATGGTTATACTAAAAACAGGCCCCTCTAAAAAGTGAAATATTGAGGATTTGTCACTGAATCCCATCTAAACATTAGAAAAGCACTGTAAAAATATAAAGAATACACTCAGCGAATATAAAATGAGCTAATATAAAATATCTCCTCCAACAGGTTAGCTAACAAAGGGCAGATTAACTCTCAGTTTGAGAACTGTCAGAAGCTAAAGATTTTCTGTCACACAATTAGAGCACAGTAGTCTCCATATCAAACAAGGACTATAGAAATTCTTGAAAACTTCTTGTTTGGATGATATTTCAAAACAATAATAACCACATGTATGCAGGGCAAAAAGTATAAACAGAAGAAATTAAATTTATTTCCACCTATTTACTACATCTTACTTTCATTTTTTAGTTATAAAGCCATCCACGGAAAGTCAATTCTCTCATCCGCCCTACCTCTTCAGCCACCCAATTTCTCGTCCCAGAAGCAACTAGCTCCTGGTGCATGTTTCTAAATACAGACTAAGCCTAGGCTAGTGGTGTGTGAATTTATATGTAAACCTTTGTTTTTGTATAAATAGTATCGCACTAAATACACAACCTATGCCTTACTTTTTTCACCTAAACAGTGTATCTTGAACAACACTTTATTATCAATACATGGATTTGCTTCATTCTTAGTAGCTGTGTAATATTCTATCATCCGAAATTATATTTCTAGTAGCCAATCACTTATCGCTGGGTTGTTTCCAATCTCTCCTATCACAAGCTGCAATGAACATCCTTATATATGAAATGTGCATGTCTCAGCACACACATCAGATGAATTTCCTGAAGTGGAATTGCTACATCAAAGGGAACATTCACTTTAAATCTATACAGTCACTGCAAAAATAATCTCTGCAGCAGCGGTCCCAACTTATCCCAACAATGATTCAAAATGTCTACTGCCCTCAAGTCACCAATTTAATGCGAGCATCTTAAAAGATGAGTGTGGAAAGATTAAAAAGCAAAACAGGCTCAGCAGACCTCTCCTGCCTCGCCCATTGCTCCCCTCACCAGTGTATTTCAGTCAATCTGCCTGTTCTGCTCCCCACTCCGTCTCTGGTGAGTCCTCTGACCGCCCCCCACCCCACACCTCTGGCCTACACCCCAGCTTGCATGCATAAATAAATAAACCTTTTTTTAAAAAAAGGCAAAACAGCTTTCCCCTGTCTTCTGGGGTATACATTTCTACCACAAATAATTTTACAATGCTCAAATAGTAGGAATGAAAGGTTCCTCTAAGTCAAAACATACAGACCTTTCTTAGAGCTGTGCCAACAAAGTGAACGCTCTCTTCTCATCAGCCCTGCCCCCACTAAACAAAAAAACAAGCGAACAAAAAGCAAAAGACCCTCTGAAAAGAATATTATATAAGTAAACCTGCTCTAAATGAGAAAGAACTACAGGACCCATAAATCAAAGAACCAGGGGACTACTTGACAGAGGACATAAGGAGGCAAAATTAATCAAAAACTCATTTTTCAGAGTAACTAATTTTGATTTTCAAAATTTAGAAGATAATCTAATATTGAAAGGCAAATTCTCTTTATTTAGAAGTAGATCTATTATTACCTTGTAGTTTATAAATCCTGCCATAGTCTTGATTTCCAGAATATTTGTTTCATGGGCTCTTAATTCATGTACAAGATTATAAGCAGTCCTATAATTCCTAATATAAACATGGAAAAAGTGGTTAATTATAATATAAATAAATTTTAAGAAGATTCCTAAGAGCAAAATTATTAGAAATGAGAGAAAATATTAACTGGACATTTCTTAGCATTCAACACCTCAACTTATCTCTGCTTTCCTAAAATTTGATATATAGATTTTAATAATATGTGTCCATAGGAAATAGCACACAAAACATAACAAAAGCAAAAACTAGCAGGCAACCACAAATAAGAGACATTCTACAGGGGAGGGGGAGGAAGACAGACCAAAATAGGGGAGAAAAGAGCACAAAGGACTATGGTGATGGTTCATGGTAAGTAGCCCACGGGGATACACAATAATGTAAAGGATAAATTAAATTTAAAAATATATATAATAAAATAAAAATAATAATAATAATATGTGTACAAAGAATCAATAACTTTTCACTGAGAACCACCACACCTACATTGTTCTCTCTGTCAAAACTGACTGAAAATAAGTTGAGAAATGAAAGTAAAGGAGACATCTGTCCAGAATTATGTTGAAAAACAACATTCCTATACAAATACAAGTATTTTTCTAAAAGCACCGCTGGAAGCTTCTTGAACTAACAGAAACTGAGTTAGCATGACAGTGCTATCGGACAGCCCAGGTCAACAGCTTTCAAGCCCAAGCATGTCACAGATGAGGGGCTCTCACTGGCCCAGTGAATGGGCGGGAGGGGGTGACGTACTGAGGGCGGGCGGCCAGAGCTGGGGAGAGGACCTGTAAGGAGAGCCCGGGCAGAGCCTCCCTGGGGAGGGAAGGAGATGGGAGCATCTCAGTCTTCTCCAAAGAAAAGTGCTTGTTCTTGACTTCTCCAGGTAAAAATTTTCTTTCTAGAAGTAATTTTACATAGACGTGGAACTGAAGGTTTTTAACTAATACCAGCAATAAAAAATGAACTACACTTAAGTCAGCTATACGTATATGAAATTGTTGAGATTTAGAGGACACAATTTCATGCTCAGCACTTCCACAAGAACAAAAAAGGTTTCTGCAATATTCCTCTGAACAAGAGAACTATTTTTATTTATTTATTTTTCTCCCTTAGCCTCTCCTCATTTTGGGATACACAGCTGTTATTATCACTTTCTTACACCGCCACTGCGGATCTTCAAACAATGAGTTAAAGGTAGAGAGATTTTGCTAAATTGTGTTTAGTAAAAGCAAAGGAATAAAATGTTTAACTGCTGCCAAAACATCTGGAACTACTCTTCAAAGTTCTAAGCAGAGTCTGTGTATGAATGCTACCGACAGAAATTATAATCCAAAAAAACATTAAATAAGTGCACTACACACTTTTAAAAATTCAGAGTCTGGTTTAGATAATGTTTAATGGAAAGCTTTGGAAATGTCTCCATACAAGGATTTTATGAAATAAACAAATGAGAAAATTGGTATTTTAAACCAATAGGATGGGAAAATTTATTCTATTCATTTAGATGATGAAGTTTAATTAAATTAGACCAGAAACCCTTATGACACTATGAAATTTACTTCCAATGACATACTTTTTTTTTTAATCTCAAAAAATATTCCATTCACCTCTAGACAAACGAAAGTATATATCATATGCCTGAATATAACCAACACAGACATTTTATAAGGAAATAAAGTCTGGCCGAGATTGTCAACGTGAAAAATTCGGTGGGACAGCGGTTAGAAACTTACTTCAGAGCGTTCTGTGTATCTTGTTTCAACTCACTGAAGAAAGCTATTTTGAACTGATGTCTAACAAATAAAAGCTGAAAAAAGGAACAGGAAAAACACACCATCATTACACACATTATTTTAAAATGTGAAATTTATAATATTTACTCAAAGGTGACATAAAAGAAAGAAGGAAAACACTCAAAATTAAAGTTCAAGAACTACTTCAGCAAAGAAGTTTAGAGTTAGGAAGTCTATAAAAATCTATCTTTAAAAACCTTAAGGGCAAATGTACAGATTAGTTTTTACTATAAAAAAGTGTTAACGTCACTAGAAACATCAAAGTGTGACTGACGTTTAGTCACGCCGACCCCTCAGGGACAAGGCGCAGCTCTAGAACATGCCACTGCTTCCCTTTTCACACATACCTGGTGTGTTGTTTTATTCAGAAACTCTTTATGAGATTTCACTCTTCTGATCTCAGTGTAGTAGTAAGTCTGTGCATGCTCATAAAAGGCATTTTCTAATCTGTTTAAAAAAACACACATTCAAGCACTAAAGCTTCAGGAATTGTATTTGTATGATTTGAGACTTGTATTTGTATTGTTAGACTTGAGAATAAAATCCCGACAAAGACAATGTCTAGTTTACAATACGATTAAAATTAAAAAACAAAGCAACGTTTAACCTGAGTTTTTAGGTAAAATGTCTAAAAATAAGACCCAGCCCAAACCAACTAAAATTATTTACAATACAAGAAATAACTGATAAAAAACCTTTTTTGTCATTTACATAATTTACCTAATCTCTAAAATTACTTCCATCTCATTATTTTATAATTTCAAAAGCCATCTGAAAGAAGCAGACATATAATACAGAGACATGATTATGTTTTTGTGACTTTAATACTAAGGTTTAAAGAATAAGAAAACCAACAGGAAAAGACCAAAAACATCACTTAGCAGATGAGGTGAAAACATCTGTATGATTTAAACTCCACTTCACCCGTAACCATGAGAGATGAATAATGGACCCAAAGCTCATTCTGTGGAGAGAAGTTTGTGTCAGGTCTGCCCGGCAGGACAGCGACACAAGCATGAGCGGGTAAAAGCTGACAGTCAAGGCTTTTTCTCCTCAAAATAAAATGAATTTCGAAACTGTATTTGAAGAGTTTAAAGACATCTAAGTAATTAATATGAAGGAAAAAAAATCTAAATCAAGACTTTAAAAATCAGATAGATTTTCTAAGTTAAGATTTTCTACTTTTGAAACTAGTTTTTTAAACGTGAAAGTAATCAAAATTTGATTCCAGCTTGAACCATATAGTTCCAAACAATATATTTCCTGAAGCTGAACTCTAAAGTATTTGAAATGGGTAACTATAAGGTGC